>PPKO02000018.1:0-212994 GCA_003706155.2 Ogataea glucozyma
GCCAGTGGAGCGGGATAAACGGTAGACGGCGAACAGGCCGGTAAATGGTAGGCTGATTTGGCTATTTTAGCGAATATTCTTGGCTGATTTGTCAGGACAAGTCGATCTTTTTATTGAAAGCCTACACATTTGGTCAATTCGTTCCTGGCGAATATCACTGAGGGATGCAGACCATTTGGGCCAATTTGGATCCTTCAAAGCTGTAGAACATTTCTGCTAGATCAGTCAACCTTCCTGGGGACTTTAGTATGCTCGTAGGCAACCTTGGGGTGAGTAGATTGAAGAGTACAAAACCAAAGTGGTTTTTTAGTAACTATTGCAGCAAAATTTGGCCAAAGTACTAGCATATAGAAATGCAAATTCAAGGCCAAGTTTTCACGTAAGCTACCTAGGCTGGAAAGGGTCTCGGGATGCATAATGGAAGCATGAAAATTTGAATTGTCACGAAAACCGAAAAGCAAACGAGTATTGCGATCGATCAAGTCAAACTTTTCCAATGGAATGGCAGTATTTGAAGAACGGCTCTCGTATATGACGTTTTGTGAATCAGTTCCAAAGATTGGAACCTCCGTTTTCTCAAGACTCCCAACCCAAATCCTTGACATACGAGCCGGATTGACTAGATGAAGGTGTCATTGAAATTATTTACAACATGGAGTAATGTTGCTACTAGAGACCAGATTGGTTTATTTGATACACTGTTGTATAGCAGAAACTGGACGATGATAAACCTTTCTCAAGGGAGCTGAGTTCGTTTGTACTGTGGAGCTTTGAATTATTTCACTGCTGATCTGTGTGGATAAATTATGTTCAAAATTAACAAAACCAATTAAACTTGCTTTGTAAAATCTGGATAGCGATGCAAACAAAATTACTGGGATACATTATGGGACAGCTTTGACATGACTTTCGTATCTGGAAAAGTACAGAATAGCCTGGAGTACTAGCAAATCCCGTTTTTGACTCGCCACCACAACAATTTTGACATCGGCTTTCGTGACCGCAACAAATCCACTGTCGTTGGTAACTATTTCTGCGCACGAGCTCACAGCAAAAATGTTGTCGCGATAAGCTCAACATTACGTACCATGACACAGAGCTCATAACCATAAACGAGACCGTGACTATCGTTGATTCAGCGAGCTGCACTTCGTCAGTCACGTGGGCCAAGCATAGTGAGTATTCATTGAGTTCTCGCTCCCTGTTCGAGAGTCTTGCTCTACTCGCCTCACTCGTTGCTGGTAACTCGCTGCACCGCCACAGACGCGCACCGCCTCAAAGCTTTTCTACTCGCGGCCTATTGCACCGCCACAAACGCGTATCTCAAAATTTTCAGATCTTTTTCCAGCCACCAAAAACGCGGAAATTAGACTGATCATCTTTTTTGATACGATTCGTGTCTGTTGTTTCAATAAAGACGATAACCTGACGAATATCTGACGATCAACTGGCGCATTTCTTTTGAGTTTTTCGTGGCTCCTTTGCTTCACTTACTTCGCTTGCTCACCGCTACTAATTTGGTGTATCACACTTTGCAATACGGCGTGTTCTGAGAAATCATGTTTTACTCCGAGCAACTCCTTTCAAGAGAAGGACCGCTGGCATACGTCTGGCTTGCGGCCAATCTTGAGAAAAAGCTTACCAAACAGCAGCTGTTGAACACTTCGATCACCGAGACTACACAGGCGATTGTTTCGTCATCCGCAGCATCCAATTCGATGTCTGCAATCGCTACGCAGCATATAGGAAATGGAGAAGTTGAGCCACTTGCCCTGCGTTTGACAGGCCAGTTGCTCTACGGAGTTGTGAGAATATACTCTAGAAAGGCAAAATATCTTTTCGACGATGTGAATGACGCGATTTTGAAGTTGAAGTCCTCGTTCAGAGCTTCGCAGTCTGTCATTTTACCTGCAGAGTCCACGGTGATTCCGTCGATGAAAGCGGTCACACTGCAGGATACAGTTACGGAAACGGATTTGTTGTACCAGGAGCCTCTGAATTTTGATGATTTGCTTGCTTCTCAGATCGCTGCTCCTCCCAGCACCAACCAATTGGCCGGAACGGCTGAGGACGACTCCACTTTTGATCGTTCTTTGGAAGTCCCAAGAAGAAACGAGGTTGATGAGCTTGAAGGAATGGAAGACGATCTTGAGCTGGACTTGAACTTTGACCTGGGAGAGCCTCAGCAGGACAATGGGGCTGGCCCCATGGATATGTCTATGGACCTAGATTTGAACTTGGATGCTCCTGATATGGATCAGTCGATCGAAGTTGGAAGAGCCACGGACGTGGCCAACGCATCGCAACAGTTGGTGCAGGATGAGGACGCCTTTGACCTGCCTGATTTCGAAGAGCCAATGTTGGAGCTCGATAATGTGGGCCAATCGCCGTTGCCCGAGGACATGGACGAGCCCACAACGCCTCGTGGTACGACACAGCTTGGAGGTATCCAGTTGGGAGGTACTGAAAGTGTCACACAGAAGAAGAGGAGAACACAGCCAGCATACGAGAACACCGATGTTGTCAGAACCGCCAGAAAGAGAATTGTTTTTGACAGATTTGTCGAGATCTCGGCCGAGCAGATCAGACACAGTCAGAGCCACTACCCACAACCACCGGCAGGCGATCAAATGACCGAGTCGTTCCAATCGAGGCTCGATACTCTTCTAGGATCGATCAAGCCAGTTTCTATGACATTTGGAGAGTTTGACTTGAATGTTTCCAAGAGGAGGAAGCTCGACAGCACAGGCAAAAGGGACCAAATTGAGGAGAACGAGGCACAGAACGAGGACGAAATTCCTATGAATGAGCCTGATTTTACTGTTTTCGACGAGCCAGAACTTCTTCCTGGCGACGAACAGACAGCCAATGCTGCTGTTTCCGCTGAGACACTCCAGCCCGAGCTGGATGAGGAGATTGAGTCGTTTGAGAACCAGAACTTGAGCTTCGAGACGACAGCCATCTCGAAATCCACTGTGAGAATTGCATCCCAACTCAGAGACAAGTTTGGTTCGACAAAAGACACTTTTGATGCCGAAATGACAGTTTCTTTCAGTGACATTATGTATGACGATATGAACTCTGAAGAGCCACTCTCGAGACATCCAAAGAGGGAGGCCACAAGAACATTTTTTGAGCTGCTGGTGTTGGCCACATCTGACTCTGTGGCGTTGCAGCAGGATAGGCTGTTTGGGGAAATTAGTGTGAGGGGAAAGGAGGGACTGCTGAGTGGGTTTGTCTAAGTGGAAAACGAGCGAAGCGATTAACAAGCGGAGTGACATTTCCGCTACAAGCAGGTTTTTTTGACCGACTCTGGTTCTAGTGACATTCTGTTTGACTTTTAGAGGACTGTATTATTAGATGCAATGTGTTAAGAACGAGCGAAGCGAGTCGTTCATAAGAGAAGTGTAAACGTAGAGATGGAGAGTAAAAGGGATGAGAAATTTCAAGTAGGAAAGATCGTAATGCTCGAAGCTCGGGAGGTCAGGAGATTCAGGATCTGGAGGATTTCACGTTGCAAAATCATTGGAATCTTGCCAACAATACTGGGGGTTTTTTGAGAGAAGTAGGTCAATTCCGAATGAACTACAGCCAGCATGGCAATCGACAAATCAACATTTCAACCCCCTCTTGATAAATTGAATCGATTCACTTTAACACTTTGTCCATCGCGTCGTCCAAAAATGGTCAAGACAGAAAAAGGGCTCCCTACTTGCTCATCAACCTTAGCAAGTACAATGCTCCCTGAAGCCCTCCACATGCCAGAATATCTCCATTGGGGCTCCACTCAGCTTTATTCAAATTCTCCCCTTTCAATTCCACTCGATTTCGAGCGATTAGTTTCCGATTTTCGTGCCGCCAGAATTCCACAAGTCCGCCAGAAGTGACAGAAACAAAATCTGAACCATGGCTGTTGCGGAAGCTCACGTCCGTGACAATGGAGGACGTGTTGGTGGAGGCTTGTTCCCGCTCGGAGTCGTCGTGTACGGTGATTCTGTAGTCGAGATTTGAGGCGATGACTAGATTGGCGGCACAGTCGATGGCCATGACGGGTAGTTTGGCGCCCTTCACTTCACATACAAGCTCAGTGGAGTCCTCCTCGTTGAGCATGTTCAGTCTGAGACGATAAACTTCGCCAGAGGACAGCCCCACCACCAGATAGTTCAAATTGATGTGGCTGGCGGTGATCTGGAATACTGAACGGGGGATTTTGAGTACGGTATTTGACAGAGTATTGACCAAGTTCTTGGAATGGATTGAGACTAGTCCATCTGTGCACAGACTCACTATCGAATTCGAGTTCTCCATGATCGAAATCACAGGACAATTTTGACTGACATTGCTGGCCGATGAGGTCACAGGGTACCTTGTGGGCGAATCGAACTCCCACAGATATAAGCGGCCGTTGAAGCCTCCCGCAACGACCTGATTAGACTTGCCTTTCATGAACTTGGCCACACTGATCTTGGTGAAGGACAGAAGAACAAACTCTGGTTCGTTCGTCTTGAGATTCCACACAATCACCAATCCAGGCTCCAGGGACTTCTCAGGCGGGCTGGAGTACGACGCCAGGACCAGTTCGGGGAAATGAGGCGACCAATCCAACGATGTGACTGCTCTGTTTGCTGTGAGTTCATAGTCGAAGAGCTTAACTTTCTTCGCTATGAATGCCTCCTCCAAGAGTCGAGACTCCTCGTCCTTGGTCTTGGCCGCCTGTGTGGCATATATGCTGTCTTTGCCAGTGTTTATTTCGGTGATTTTTCCCTTACCGGGGACTACCTGAGGCTGGTCTATTGCTTCGGTATTGAGCAGCTTATTGATCTTCTCTTTGCTCTCTGACATTCTGCGATCATCGACCAGCCTCCGGATTTTCGCCTGGTACTCTTGCTCCACCCTGTTGCGGATCTCTTTTTCCAGCTTGGCCCTCGTCTCTTGCTCCCAGCGTCTGCGATCGTGCTCAGAGAGGTCATCTTCCAGCAGTGAGTCCACCGTCTCAACCGATTTGTCGTAGACGATGTACGGTTTTTGGGGCAAAGTGGAACTTTGTGAAGTCTCAAGGGGGCGATTTCGTTCCGGTAGCTCGAAAGTCTGCGATATCGTCTCTTTTGGCTCCGGGGTGGGCTCTTCAGGTTCCAGAGCGACTGGTTCCGTAGTGGTTGGGTTTGGCTCTGCGTCATCGGCCAAGTCGCGCAATTTCTGTTTTTCAAGCCGCTGCCTTCGTAGTTCTTCTAGCTTGGCCCGTTTGGCCTCTAATGCCGCTTTCCTATCCATCGAGAGGGGATCTTGTTCACGCGCAAGGGAAGAAGGAGATGTCAAAGCTGATAAGAATAAAGAATTGTAAACAGTAATTTAGGTGGGAAAAAAAAAAAAAATCAAGATCGCGATCTTGAAAAATAATGGAAAATTACTCAAAAGGTGCACTTTTTTATCGCGTTTCAACTAGCACACCACCAGGCCAGATTGATCCCTTTGGGCAAACAAGTACGTCCCTCATGGACTTCGATGACATTCTCAAGGATTTCGAGAACAGCTCGAAAAATGCTGTCAGGAACGACGAGCTGGAAAGGGCCCAAGATCTCGAAAAACTGTCATACGCGTGGATAAAAGAGCGGATGGTGCCCGAATTGCTACCATACGAACAGGACCTCATAGACAGAATTCTCGTTCGAATACAGAAACAAATCGAATTCATCGAGATGAACTCAATCGAGCTGCAAAAACACCAAAAAGAGATCAAACTTTTGCTTGTGGTGGTGGAAAGCGAGCTGGATAGAGTTCAGTTTCTCATAAGGTCATATACACGCACAAGATTACACAAGATCGACCAATACTCGCTTTTCATACGCTCAAACGAGACAGAAACAAACAAGCTATCCAACAATGAGCTAGCGTACATGGAGAGGCATTTGGAGATTCTACTGGAGCTGTACAATAATCAGTTTCTCAAGAATCTGCCTGAAGGCTTGCAAGCCATCGATGAGATTGGAGGAAATATCTCGATGGTGGAAGAGCCCGATCTGGACAGACCTGTGTTTGTGAGGGTGCTCAGTGATAACGTGGCGGAAATCGATGACGAGGAGATCGAGCTGACGAAGGGTGGGGTGTATGTGATGAGGTACAGTGCTGTGAGGGATTTGGTGAAGATTGGGGACGTGGAGGTTCTTTGACAAATGACGAACAATCAGATCCTTCATGGACAAAAATTCAACAGTCGAAAACCATGGTGTTGCCACGGGTGGGGCCCTTTCATCTGATTGAAACGAGCACGTTCAATCGGCCGGGAGTGCGTGTTCATACTTGAGCTGAGTGCTGCTAATTGATACAAGACAATATAGCATGTTTAGTCGTTTAGATACAAAGGGGATGAATGGGAGTTTCAGTTACAGCTAGGCTTCTGCCACCACGACGCTTACCTAAGGGCTTACGTAATCAGGGAGAAGCGAAGCGGAGTCTTATCGGCAGGAGCTCAGCCTCTAGTATCACACCAGAGGGAAAGCCCCAGCAAGCAGTCCCACAGTTCCAAACGTTGTGGGCGCGTTTCCCGCCACTCCTCTGCCCATGAACCCGAAAATGTCCATCTCTGGCAAAAATCTCGTACTCCCCCATTTTCTATGATATTTTTCAGATAAATAATTTTTTGTACTCCACCATTATCAACACAACCCCTTCCCTTTACAACCCCCCTTTCCCCACGCATCATGTCCGACGGAGACGGGCCACCAAGACGGATTGCGAGCTCGCACACGTCGTCGCACTCGTTTTCGGCGAGCCAGAGCGCCAACTCGGCACAGAAACCGTCGAGCTCGTACTCAGCTTCACTATCTGGCTCTCCAACGTTACCGATGAATCTCGAGCACCATCGACGGTCTAGCGGCGGGAACTTCACCAGAATGGCCTTCAACATCTACGGGATGTCTTCGGGAACCAGTCCGAATGGGTCGTCGCCCTCTTTGAGCCACCACAACGTGCCAGCCAGCAGTCTATCGATTCTTCCCTCTTCTTGCTCGTTTTCTCAGTACTATCCAGACAAGAACAAGACCAAGTTCCAGTCGGCCAGCGAGATTTTGGCGTGTGCCAAGTCGAGCGAGACCCCGAATCTGTTTGTTATCGGCGGACCAAAGTACCTGCAATTGCTCAAGACGTCCAATAACGAGGCCTCAGTAGAGTACGACCTGGTGACGCAATCTTCGAGCTCGAGGTCTGCCAAGATGGGACTCATTTCCGACGCCAAATTTGGCCACCAACTCTACGGGAGAAACATAGCTGTGTCCACTTTGTCTGGGTCGATACACCTGTACAATTTGGACCGCGGGAATAGGATAAGATCGACTCTCAGTGACCACCAGAGAGCAGTGAACTCCATCGACTTCAGCTACTCTAGCCCGCACAATCTCATTTCCGGCTCGCAGGACGGCCGAATGAAGCTGTGGGACCTCCGGACCAAGAACACCAAGGCTGTGCTGACGATCAACGGCAATTCGGACGCCGTCAGGTGTGTCCAATTCAACCCCAGAAGCCCCCGAGTAGTCTGTAGCATCTTCGACTCGGGAGTGATTCAGAAGTGGGACATCAGGAAAACGCAGAGCTGCGAGCGTAAGCTCAATGCTCATACGGGGCCCGGTTTGACGTTGGACTGGCACCCAGAACTCGATTATGTCATCAGCGGGGGCCGTGATAAGCAGCTGCAAGTCTGGAACATGTCCTCGCAATCGGAGTACTCCAGAGAGCCCGACCACGTGATCAACACGTCAGGGGCGGTCTCGAGAGTCAGCTGGTGCCGCGGCAGGGGGAACAGCTCGATTATGACCACCGACATCGCCACCTGTTTTCTCAGCGACGACCCCTGTATCGAGATCTGGAACCTCAACAGAAAGTACATTCCGAAAAACGTGATTGAGTGCCACTCGAACCAGGTCACGGGACTTGTTTGGAAGACCCCCAAGTTCCTGGTGAGCTGCTCGAAAGACAAGACGCTTGTGCAGCATGACGTGACTCTCGAGAGCAGACTGGTGGAAAACCTGCCCAACGTGGCGTGTGCCTGGGACAACAAGACCGCGAGCAATCTGCTGTTTGTGAGACAGAATCGCTACCAATTCGAGGACAACGACGAGCATCAGCCCCAGCCAATCACACAGGCAATCACCAACTCTGTGCCGGTCTCGAACAGCGCAGTCAGCATGGCCGATAACGGCGTGGTTTCGGGCTCTCCACTGGCTTCGCTGCCGCCCTCCTCTCCGAATCTGGGCACGGGCGCACTGCAGAAGCCCGCTGCGTCGAAGCCGACTTTGCAGAGACAGATTTCGAGCCAAAAGCATTACCAAAAGTCTCCGTTTGCTCTTCCGGTCGAGATTCCGCTTCCCGAGAACGACGAAGAGGTGTTTGAGTTTCTCTCTTCCAACTACCTGATTTCTGTGCCCGACGGCATGGATCTGGTGAGCGTTTGCGAGTACAATGCTGCTGTGGCCTGTGGAGCACGCAAGTTCCGCGACTGCCAGATCTGGCGCACGATCAAGGCCAGCTTGCTGTGGCAGGAGAGCAACAGCATTGTGCAAGGCATGTACGACTACAGCATCGAGTTCAAGGAGTCGAGAGTCGGGCTCGGTTCGCAGCGCAAGAGCTCGGGAATGACCTCCGAGAGCCATTCAACGGCTAACACGTCGCAGAGCGACCGGGTCGGGTTCTCGGGGTCGTACTCGGAGAGCCTGAACTCGAACTCTGTGCGATCTCCGCCCGATTCGGAGCTGACAGAGCTCAATAGGTTCAAAGCCATGCAGCTGAGGGAGAAGCTGGAGAGAGAGAAAGACCGGGCGGAGATGGGGGCTGCAGAGACCGTCAACAACGAGAACTTGGAAGACCAAGGATTGGACGCAAACGCTGGAAACGTGACCGCTGCGACCTTGACTTACGAGGACGAGGAAAACGAGAACGCCATTATTGACGACGAGGAGCTCGTGACCGGGGAAAACGCCAGCACCAAACCGATCGAGATCATCAAGACCCCCAGAAAAGACACCAAAGGATCGAACTCGTCGATGCCCCGGTACACGTTCTCTTTCACGGGCTCTTCCGCCGATTTCGACAACGAGAAGTCGGACTACTCGAAGTCGCCGGCTTCCGTGTCCTTCTCGTCGCCAGTGCTCTTGAGAGCCAAACCAAAGCTGTTCCCGACCAACAGCAGAATGTCGCCGTCGGCGCCGTCCATCCCGTCTCTCTCGAGCAGCCCTGCCAAAAGTAGACGCTTTTCCACCAGCAACCACAGCCAGCTGACTGCGATAATACAGGAGTCCGAAGCCCGAGAAAGCAGCGAGTCGCACGAGCCGAAAGACCAGCACAAGCAACCCCAGAAAGTCAGCATCGAGGTTCCCTGGGTCCCCTCGGACATGATCAACCAGGCTTGCATGTACAGCAGCGACCAGGGCGACATTGTGATGTGTGCTACGCTTGCCCTGTTGTTTGGCAGGGACTATCCCAGCCAAATCTCCGAGGTGCAGTGCCAGGAGTGGATTCTGACGTACCACGAGACGTTGCAACGCAGGAGTCTGTTTGCCTCGAGCGCCAATGTGCTGAAAACGGCGTCGAACCACTACGAGATCTTCACGAAGATCGGCCAGACACAGACCTCTGTCCGGTGCTTCTGCATGCACTGCAACTCGCTGATCTTGAACGAAGCGAGCCGCAATCGCTGGTTGAACGATCCAGCGGTCGATTTCGGGTACTGGTACTGCGATAGGTGCTCGAAGGTGCAAGGGTGTTGCATCTACTGCAACGAGCCGTTGAAAGGCACCTGTGTGCTGCTGGCGGAGTGCGGACACAAGGGACATTTTGGGTGTATCAAGTCGTGGTTCGTGGACTGCTTGGAGGAGGAGTGTCCGGGGTGTGGAGTACGTGCGACGGGCGACGCAAGGAGGGAGTGAGTATAGGAACGGCGAATGAGAGAAGTTCTAAGATGCTGATAAGTGTGCAATGAGAGAAGTTGGAAGATGCTGAGTAGCGGGTGCAAAAAAGGGGTACGGTGTTAGGAGGAATCAGTAGAAATGTAATTGGAGAAACAAGTTACGTTTGAATTGGGCTACCCTTCATTGATCGGGGTGTATTACGTTGAAGAAGAAAGTGAGAATGCGAAAGAAGGAGTCTGAAAAAGGGGGCTGTAAGAGGAACAGAAGGAGGTAAGACCATGGAGACAGAAGGAGGAAGGGAGAGAGTCAATCGAGTAGGATGGACGTGCGATAGTGATCACACGAAGGAGGAACAAAAGGTTCAAAAGAGGATGCTCGCATGAAGTTCAGAAAAGGAAACAGCGTCTAAAGATGATAGGCAGAAGCTGAAAAGAGATGGACTGGCTACTGCGGGGAAATGGTCTTCGCAGGCTAGCATATATGATTGAAAGAGAACAAAAGTACGTTAGAGGAGGAACCGAAAGCATCGAAACCGTCGGTGACCATCGGTCTCGTCCCGGTTCTTCCACCACAGCCCCTCGGGACCCCCCAAGACTCACCTTCCAATCGGGTCCACATTGCTCCTCACAAACTGGTGGAAGTACTCCCAGTACAGGGGCTGGACGATGGTGTCGTTGTGGCGGGCCCCGGGAAACTCATGCCACTCTTTTGTTGTGGACTTGCTGAGCTCGAACAGCGTCTTCATGTGCTCGGGAGGAACGATCTCGTCGTCCAAACCGCTGAGGAAAAGAACGGGGATTTCCTTGGAAATCCGCTCGATCTCGGTCTGCGAAGGCCACACCTGGTGACACAAGAAGCTGAAGGGACTCAGGAAGGGAAATATGTGTGGAATGACCTGTCTTATGCTGAGAAAGGTGTTTTCCAGCACCAGCCCAGACACCAGATTCGGATAGTTGGCAGCTATGTATATGGAGACGGCGCCGCCGAGAGACCGGCCGTAACACACAATCGAGGACTCGGAAAGCTGTTTGTGGTTGGCGATGAACTCCATGACGGTATCTGCGTCGATCTTGAGACCCTTCTCTGTCGGCTTGCCCGTAGACTGTCCGTAGCCTCTGTAAGAGTAGATGAACACGTTGTAGTTGAGACTCTCATACAAAAACTTCACCACGGGCAGAAAGTGTCCGATATTGCCTGCGTTGGGACAGAGAACCAGAATGGTCTTGTTGGAGTACGTTTTGTGATTGGGGTGGTGGAGCAGCAGATACGAACGCAACGTTTCTCCATCTGACGTAATCAGGTCCACGGCTTCGTACTCCAGATTGTACGAGGCGGGCGTGTCGACCTTGTTGCGGGCCCCGTTGAGTCCAGACGGGTAGATGATGTTGTTCTGGAAAGCATAGACGGCCAACAGTCCGACTGCGGCGAACGAGGTGACTGTAACGAGACACGTCTTCACGACTTTGAGAAGCCTGGAAGCAACTCCGGGGAGACAAGAGTAGAGATAGACTCGGAAATTGCTGTGTTTCACCAGCTTGCTGGCAGATGTGTCAACTACGGCAGTAGTTTGCGAAGCTGAAGACACCATGAGGTTTTGGCCAAAGATTCGAACCCACGTCAGGCGATTGTGGAGAAGTTTGAAAATTTGTAGCGCACAAAAAAGGGCAAAACGGAAAAAAAATATTTCAGATTCGTGTTATTTTTGAGATTAGATAAGGAAGAAAGTTTAGTGTCGCAAAGTTTACAAAGGATGTAGTCAATAAATATGGATATCGTTTAATTGGGCCCGGGCCGTGCAAAATGTCGTGAAACAACAGAGAACTAAGAACAAGGCGACTCGCACAGCTCTGGTGCTTGGTATCGTGTGTCGTAATAGGAGGGAGAGGAGACAGGAAAGGTGCGACTGAAGCAAAGCGTCTCGACTGATGATGTGTCGGAAGGTTGACCTGACAGAACGTGGCATGATTGAGTTGGCCAAGTGGCGAGCCAATTCGTCTACCCTTTCATCGAGTGTCACCACCGTGACAGTTGTCTTCCAACTAGGCCCGTCTTTTCATCGAGGAATCAGTTGGAGATCGGTCACTTCGGGCCTGTTCTCCTCTCCGGATCAGTCATTCATCGCTGTTTGTCAGCCAAGAAATATGTCGAGAAGCCAGCACATCCAGCCTCCGAGAGTGAAAAGCTCCACGATCTTCCTCAGTAATCCCGGCCGAATGTGCGTGTACAAGCTGCCACAGCTGTTGTTGCCTTCCGAGTCAAAGTACCCGTCGCCGTACTTGATGTACCTGCGCACGTTGCACCCGTTCCAGAAGTTCCACCACTTGGCACGCTGGCACGGCGAGATTCTCTGCAGATTCTTCGTGATCGGGCCAACAGGTCCATCAATGTATCTCCACTCAAATGGAGACCAGTGCTGTCTTGGGTCCTCAGGAACAAGTTTTTTGTCTCCCCAGCGGCCCGTGAAAGAAAGCCAGTTGCCATAATAACTCTCTCTAAACGGTTCCGAGCCATTGGCAAACGTGATCTCAGAGCCATCCCAAGTGTAGGCTAAATAGTTTAGTGTAGGATTCCACAACGGCCCTCTATCTGTGAAATCACTCAGAATCGAGTAAGGCAAATCGTGCGAGTGTTGACCGACAGACGCGTAGTTGGCGTGCGTACCTCTGGCTGAAAATATCACCGGATGTTTGGTGTCTTCGAATCGCTCTAAGGTATCGTAAAAGTAAGCGTTTCCTCCTCCATGCGCAGACATCCACACGATAACGGGCTCGCCTTTGTAAAATCGCACCAATGAGTGCTCCCAGTCGCCAACATGATCTCCAAAAGGACCAAATCCCATCACGTAAGGTCCTTCGTTGAAAGAATAGAAGTAGAACCAGTACGCATCGACCCATCCGTTTCCCTTATCAACCACAATCAGGGTCGCTGGAGCTGTCTTGATCTCACCATTATAGAAATTAGGCTTATTATAGACTCCTGTGATCCATTCTGGGTCAGCGTCAAAGTCTTGGTTCGATGTAAGATACACCATATCGCCTCCAGAAAGGTACTGCTGCAATTTCTCGAGGTCTGTTATTTGCAGAGAGTCGCCGAATCCCTCAATCTTCGTGCCGTTTTCAAATTCAGCGTGGAAATGGGTCACAAAGTCGTCGATTCCATAAGGAAGATACCTCTCTTCTGAATATAAATGCACCATTGGAGCGTAATCAACCACATAGGATGGGATCTCTCCGGCAACAAGAGTCATTTCCTCCTTGCCGGGACGGCTGGTGATTGGCGGAAGGTTGCGATACCCCTTCCATGACGTCATCATAGTGTCAACTGTCGACTCTGCTTGCTCGGAAATCGAACCAGAACCCACAGACATCGCCAGAGGCAATGCTGTGGAGTATCTGACAAACCCGAACACCAGCAGCACCAACTGTGATACTGGCAAGTTCATCTAGAGTGTCGATAACGTGAAAATATTCTGCAAACTAGCGAGATGGCTTGATGATCCGAATATCAGCTGAAGAAGGAGAAGAAAGGGAATGAAAAATTCAATAAATTGTTATATAAAGGGTCATGAATGCCACTTTCGCCCTTTAGGAACTTACCGGAACTGCAAAACAATAATATAATTAAATGCCTTCAGCCGTTTTATGCACGCAATAAAACTGTCTTCGCGCAATTACGTAATGCGTCACAAGCTGAGTCGATAGACGCATCGGTTTCGTCGGGTGTTCCGACCGCTAACCGGAAATGCTCAAATCCCGGAAAAGAAAAAAATTTGGAATTTTCCATCCCACAGCAAATGCCGCCAAGCCCCCCTGGCTGCATCGAAAGGGATAGAATGGAGCAGCGGAACGCTAGTAACGGCGTTTCTTAGCCAACTTTGCCCGCAAGGAAATGAGATCCAATCATGTGGACGAAATTCTGTGCCAGCATAGCATCCTGGCTTCGTTTCTTGCTCCGGATAAATTATACATCAACTTGCAGAGGGGGTCCGGCTTCTAAGAAGCCGCAAAGCCGCAGAGCCCAGATCTGACATTTTTTTTTTTTTTTGCTCGCTCGACTTTTTCTCGGACTAGGCTCGGCTCATCGATTTATAAAACCAGGCGTGTTACAAACTTCAAACCAAGCCTACCTTATACCAAGCTGGTGGCCCTTGCACATCGCTGAACCATGGCTCGTGGAACACGTCCATCGTTGTCGGTATTGCCGATCCCGCTGTGGCTTTCAGTGTTGTTGATACCGATTTCAGTGCTCTTTTTGTGGCAGGACGCACGTTTATGGACTGATTTGCCTGGTTCAGCTGGACCACAAACCAAGATAGAGTCTTTGAAGACTAAATCACAAACTGTTTCCTCTGAAGCCAGAGATAACGGAACTGTTAGATTCCACCAAATGTTGGACAGCTCTATCGGATTTATGCGCCAGAACGCTACTTTGTACACGCTTTGTCGAAATAGCGATCTATACGATATGCTCGAGGTCATCCAAAATTATGAAGATCGCTTCAACAACAAATACCACTATGATTGGGTCTTTCTGAACGACGAACCGTTTACAGACGAGTTCGTTGCAGAAGTCGCTAATGCTGTTTCTGGAACAGCGAAGTTTGGTCAAATTCCTTCTCAGCATTGGGGTATTCCCGAATCCCTTGATGTCAACAAAATGAACGAACAGATCGAAAAAATGGTTCACGATACAGACGGTGCTCTGCCGTACGCAGGATCGATATCCTATAGACACATGTGCCGCTTTGAAAGTGGTTTTTTCTACAAGCATGAGCTTTTGCTTGAATACGATTACTTCTGGCGGGTGGAACCAGGAGTTAAGTTGTACTGTGATATCGATTACGATATCTTTGAGTACATGATTCGCAACAATTACCAATACGGCTTCACGATTAGCACATTGGAGTATCCCAAAAGTATACCAACGTTATTCAAGACTTTCAGGACTTATTTAGAGCGCACAGACAACGTCCAGATGCTTACAAACGATACCAACTATTCCGAGTTTGTTTACGACAAAACAAAACAGAGTTATAACTTGTGTCATTTTTGGACAAACTTTGAAATTGGAAACTTGAATTTGTTCCGTTCGAAGCAGTACGACGAAATATTCCAGTATCTAGACTCAACAAACGGGTTTTTTTATGAACGTTGGGGCGATGCCCCCGTTCGTTCATTGATCTTGTCGATGATATTGCCCAAGGGACAAATCAAGCGGCTTGACGATATTGGTTATAAGCATGCTCCGTATACTCAATGTCCAAGAGACTTAGAGACAAGGAGAAAGAAAAAGTGTTCTTGCGATCCGGGGCAGGATTTCACAAACAACTGGTTCAGTTGTTCTTGGCATTTTGATGGTATTGATCCCTCAACAGCGAAAATCACTGAATGAAGAACGATTAAGATGATTAGAGAGTGCAAGCGTTTGCGAAAACCCTTGCAAAAACATTTGCACTAAATAGAATAAATGCATTGTCGCAAATATATCATAGACATTATGGGCTGAAAAGCGGTAGAGTTTACCACTGGGACCAAAAATCTCGCGAATAATTATTTTAGTCTGACTTGGGACGGAATATTGCTCGAAGACTACTTTTTTGTGATGGCTACTTTATCTTGTGAAACTTGAAATTTCGCCTCGAATATTGTACAATATAATACAAAGTGATTGAATGCTCCCAACCCATATGCTTCACTCAACAAGAGGGATATTCATTCTGTGCCAGAAACCTCAAACGTCGCTAGGTTGAACATTCTTTCGGGCAAGCGAGACTCATTTAATTTGGGATCAAAAATTTGATTGCCTTTTAAAATCCGCGCGAACCACTCTCGTCGGAATAAGTTCAACTTTGAAAACAAGCGAAGCATGATAATATTAGCTGTCTTGTCAGCCAGCTCTCTGTCCTGACAGGAATCCTGACACTGTACCCATACACCGACATCGACCTCGAGATCTTCTTCCACACATGCTCATAGTAAGTAATATCTCTCCTCAAATTCTCTAACAATCCATTCCAACCCCCCTGAAACGTTCTCACCAGTGTATGCGGAACAGCACAACAGCTCCCAGTGATGGTTCGCAACCTTTTCCAGACCCAGGACTCTCACGATTTCCTGCTTTAATTCATCCCTGTCTCCCTTGTAAACATCGATCTTGTTGATGAGAATGAGAAGGCCACATCCTACCAGTCTATCCTCGCTCAAGACCTTTTTGAACTCGGCAAAGTTCTCCTCGAGCCTATGCAAGCTGGACGCGTCGATCACCCAAACAAGGAAATCCGTTTTTTCGAAGTAGTTGAACCAGAAAGATCGCAGGGTAGACTGTCCACCAATGTCCCAAATGTTCATATTGAAGCCGTGGAAAGCCACAGTCTCGATGTTGAAGCCCATTGTAGGCGAAGTCTCCATCACGTCTTGACCAAGCATCGATTTGACGAGTGTGGTTTTGCCTGCATTGTCAAGGCCCAAAAGCAGGATCCGCACCTCGCGTTCTTTGAGCTTCTGCTTGCGGATGATGGACAGAAGACCCATTGTAACAGACCGCGGAGCGAATGATGGATAGATTCGGCTGATCTGAGTTGATCAATCAGAAAAAAGAAATAGATCAATTAGCGATAATTTGAGAAAAAAACGCGAAAAATAATTTGGATCCCCGAAACTTTTCACTTGAATCATTTTCTAAATTGCTTATCAAAAATACGTCATAAGTGCGCACTGATCTCATCGATCTTGACACCCACCGGCATGTCATCTTCCCCGAGGAAAAAGGCTGCTGGCCAGAAACGACGGCTGGAGAAGCCTGACAAGCAGGTGTCGATTCTCAAGTTCTTCAAGCGAGAGACGCAGAAAAAGGAAAAAGTGGTCATAGTGCTTGATTCAGATGGCGAGAACGAGATGCAGACCAACAAGACCGAGAGTCTGAAACAGGAGAGAGTGCACAGTGCCAATACGGCTGCTTCTCTTGATACCACAGAGACCTCATTTTCGCTTTTTGTGGAGTCGGACCCCGAAGAAAGCGAAAAAGATGACAAACTTGAGCATAAGAGCGACGACGACGTGATCGAGATACCCAAGCCATCGCCAATATTGTGCCCCGTCTGCGAGCTCGCGATCGACCATCTCAAACTCGAAGATCGATCCAGTCACGTGTGCGATTGTCTGGTGTCGAAGAACACCAAACCTCTCATCTATAGGCCGATGAAGACCGCACAAGTTGCGAAAAAAGAGATCACCAAAGCTCCAGAAAAAAGGCCAAGGAAACCCAAACCACCTATACCGCCGCACAAAATACTGCGATTCGAGAACTCAGCCATAGCAGTTGATGCGTTTTGTTACTCTCCAGAGCCCGAAATCAGCGTTTATCTGCTCACACATTTCCATGCTGACCATTACGGTGGTCTTACCAAAAGCTGGAGTAACGGTTCTCTCATCATCGCCACTTCTGTCACGGTCAACCTTTGCCTCCTCAAGTTCAACATGGACCCAGATAAGTTCCTGGTGGTTGATTACAATCAGACGGTGATTGTGCCCGATACGGAGGTGCGAGTCACGTGTCTGGACGCAAATCACTGTCCTGGAAGTGGGATATTCGTGCTAGAATCTGCTACCAAGAAATACTTGCACTGCGGAGATTTCCGTATTGACAGACAAATGATAGAGAATCTGCTCACATTTGGCCATTTTGACAAACTCTACCTCGATACGACGTACCTGGACCCCCAATACAACTTCCCCAAACAGGAAGTTGTTGTGGAGCAGCTGAGCAAATTACTCGAGGAGGTTTCGTTAAACTACAAGACCTCGCAAAAAAGACTCTGTGATTTCAAATCTACACCAGAAAACACACCTCTCACTGCAGAATTTGTCGTGGCCATTGGAAGCTATGTCATTGGTAAGGAAAGACTGGCTATTGGAGTCGCCGAACGGCTACAGTCTAAGATTTACTGCAATAAGGAGAAGTACAAGGTGCTAAGCAAGCTCAAATGGTCTAAATTGGAGGCTCTTTTGACCACCGAATCTCCCGAAAAGTGTAGAGTTCATCTGATTCCACTGCGGCAGCTCAACAAGGATTCGTTGCAGGCATATCTGAGGCAATATTCAGCACATTTCAAGGCAATCATCGGTATCAGCCCGACAGGATGGGCATTCCGAGGCGTGAATTCTGGAGTGAAAGCCGATGCCACCATCGACTTTGACAAACTCGTAACTGCTGCGACCGACGCTTCGGTATATTCGGCCATCGAGCGGCATTTCCACCGGTTTCACAAGCCGGAGTTTCTTTGCCAGATCGTGAGGGTTCCCTACAGCGAGCACTCTTCGTTCAGAGAGCTGTTCTATCTGGTCAATCTACTGGATTGTGGAGAGGTGATTCCGACAGTGAATTTGCATGCGAATGAGAAGAACATGAAGCTATTGAAAGCAATGAGGGGGTTTACGGGGTTGTCTTTGAGCACTTTCTAGGGGGATGAAATGCTCCGGAGTAATGACGGTATGATCTGTAAATAGTCAATAAAGGGATATCGCTAACAAACGCGAAGGATCAGTCAATAAAAGCCATTCGGTAAGAGAGGTCAACCATAAGGTTCCGGTTTCACCCACTTTTCACTGACAATCTAGACAGACAAACTGCGCACGTGACCTCCGGCACGTGAGTGCTCCGAAGTGACATCTGTACACAGAGACAAAAAATTGCTTGTGCTCGTAGTTTGCTCAGCGTCACTTGCTGCATGGCGTCGTCAGTGAGGCAACTTTGGCTGGCGTTGATTTCCCAGTTTCCATGAGGCCCAATCTGACTTCTCGATGACTTCAGTACCTTATGTGTGAATATGCCAGAATTACCTGTGGCTGGCTTTTCAACACCTTCTAGGTAAGTACTTACTCACCTTTCGCTTTTGGGTCCCTATTAACGTCGATCGACGCAAAGCAATTTTTTTTCTCCCGGGTAACTCAAATTTTTCTCACCGCGTAAACTTTTTAAAACAAAACCCACTTCCAGCTTTGTTTATTCCTCGTGAACACCATCAACTATATTAATCTCACACCTTTTTCCCACCGTTCACAACCATAAAAACGCTACCAGCTAGTGTTTTCGCAGATCTCAACTGGTCACGAGTACAGGTCGGTTTTCCAACATAAAAAGCTCTGACATCCTTTCCCGTACATTTTCAAAACCTTGAGGGCAACCACAAGCTTTACCAAATTTCATTGATCCAAAAACAGCGCTGTCTTTACCAAAGCAAGCCTTTTGAAACTGTTACAACGTGCCAAGAGATGAGTGGCAACAACGTGAATGTGAGCTTGTCGCTAGAAAATGCGATCTTGAACCCGAACGCGGCCGAAAGGGCTCGTGCCGAGGCTGATTTGGCCAAATTAGCCGAAGAAAACTGGGTTTCGTACCTGGGATTAATGGTACAAGTTCTCGGCGACGAAAGTAAACGTACTGAGGTTCGTATTCTGGCCGCTTTGTCTTTGAAGAACCAGTTGACGGCGAAAGATGCTGCTCGCAAACAACAAATGGCAGAGAGATGGGTCCAATTGGAGCAACAGGCCAAGCAACAGATCAAAGAAGTGGCCTTACAATCTTTGCTGACCAATGACGATCGTGTGGCGAACGCTGCGGCACAGTTGGTGGCTGCCATTGCCGATATCGAGCTTCCCAGAGGCCAGTGGAACGAGTTGATGCACATAATAGTGGAGAACACCAAGATGGACAAGCCTGTGAACGTCAAGAGAGCATCATTGCTGGCGATTGGATATGTGTGCGAGACGGCAGACCCAACAAACCCGGCTGTGGTGGCCCAGGCCAATGGAATCCTTATTGCGATCGTGCAAGGAGCACAATCGTCAGAACCTTCGACTGTGGTGCGTAAGACAGCCATTAATGCGCTCGTGAATTCTCTCGAGTTCATTGCCAGCAACTTTGAGCGCGAGGGCGAGAGAAACTATATCATGCAGGTTGTTTGCGAGGCCACGACAGCCTCCGATCCGGAGTTACAAGCTCTCGCTTTTGGAGCTTTAGCCAGAATCATGAGCTTGTACTACTCTTACATGGGCATCTACATGGAGAAAGCTTTGTATGGATTGACTGTTTCGGGAATGCAAAGCTCGGACGATCGTGTCGCGTGCATGGCAGTCGAGTTCTGGAGCACTGTGTGTGAAGAGGAGCTTGAAATTGCTATCCAAAAAGAAGAACTGAGCGACCAGCTCGCCCAAGATGACCTTGTTTCCTTCAATTTCGCACTCATCGCCATCACAGACGTGCTCCCTACGCTTTTGTCGCTGCTCAGTAGACAGAACGAGGATCCTGAGGACGATGATTGGTCTGTGGCAATGGCTGCAGGTGCGTGCTTACAATTGTTTGCACAGAACACTGGCAACTACGTGGTGCAACCGGCCTTGCAGTTTGTCGAGGCCAATCTTGGCTCCAGCGACTGGCGTCAGAAAGAGGCTGCTGTGATGGCCTTTGGATCCATTTTGGATGGTCCAGACCGTGCAGAGCTGAAACTGCTGATTGCGCAAGCTTTACAGCCAATTTTGGCTCTGATGAAAGACGAGTCGCTCCAAGTCAAAGAGACCGTGGCTTGGTGTTTGGGACGTATCGCAGATCTTGTTGTGGATGCCATTGACGTCAACACCATGCTTCCAGAGGTTGTGGGAGCTCTAGTGAGTGGATTGCAAGACCACTCGAAAGTTTCCACGAACTGTTGTTGGACTTTGATCAATTTGGTCGAACAGCTGTGCGCGGACGCTCGCGATTCAGCTTCTAGTGTGATGAGCCAATATTATCCTGTCTTGGTACCAGTTTTGGTGCAGATCAGTGGACGCAACGATAACGAGAACTCTGCACGTACATCTGCATACGAGGCTTTGTCGACTCTGGTGCTGTATAGCGCTGGAAATGACATGGCCGTCGTGAACCAAATCGCTGCAGAGAGTCTGGGTCGGCTTGATCAAACGATCACGATGCAATTCGAGGCTCAGAGTGGTGCTCCCCTTAGTTCGGAAGACAAGGCTCTTTTGCATGAGCTCCAGGCCAACATTCTGTCTCTTTTGACAAACGTGATCCGTAGAGTGGGAGAGGAGACGGTGTCTGTGTCTGATCAGCTGATGGAAAAATTTTTACGTCTTTTGCAGATCCAGGAGCCAAATTCCGTGATAGAGGAGGATATTTTCATTGCTATCTCATCGATTGCCTCAGCTATTGACAGAAATTTCGAGAAGTACATGCCCTCTTTCTTACCATTTTTGACGAAAGCTTTGGAAAACACCGATTCTCCCGTTTGCGAGGCCGCAATCGGACTTGTGGTGGACATTTCTCACTCATTGGGCGAGGCGTTCATCCCGTACTGCCAGGGTTTCATGGCCATTCTGGGTAACACTTTGTCGAGTTCCTCTGTCAGAAGGGAGTTGAGACCTCTCATTCTGTCCTGTTTCGGTGACATTGCGTCCTCTATTGGTCCTGAGTTCATCCAGTACTTGCAAGTGGTGATGAATATCTGCAACTCTGCTCAGCAGCTCGAGCCAGAAGATCAAACGATTGAGACGGAAGACTACATTTTGAGCGTGAAAGAGGCTGTTCTAGACACGTATGTGGGCATTGTGGCCGGCTTGCACGACTATCCGGACGCAATTCATCCTTACACGTACCAGATTGCATCCTTCTTGAACCACATTTATAGTAACCAAGCTATGTGCATGAGTGAGTCTGTTTGTCGGTCTGTGGTGGGTATGATTGGCGATCTGTCGCAGATCAACAAGGACGGCCGTCTGCGGGAATTTTACCAACAGGATTGGGTTACGGAATTCATCAAGAAGACCAGAAACAATCCAAGGTTTTCTCAGGCTACCAAGGACACTGCTCGTTGGGCCAGGGAGCAGCAGAAGCTACAATTGCAAATGTAAGTTTGCGAAGCGAACTTTACATTTAGCAATTGATAAGCTAAAGGAGAATTCAAGTGAGCGAGCTTGGTGAGAATCAGCGAACGACGCAGGTATTGCTTCGACATATCTGAGTTCGAAGCAGATTTCGCCGCGTTGAGCAGCAAAACAAAATCCACTTCGCTCACTTTGCGGATCAATGAGCATCTATGAGCACATTTCTTACCGATATTCTCCAAAAACGAAGTTTCGTTGTTATTTGCCTTTCATTGGCAAATTTCCAGTCATTTTTTGCATTTTGATGATGTTTGTTTGTTTTTTTCCAGGCAAAGGTTATTTTTGACCTAATTCTTTCTTCTCCCCTTTTTATTTTCTCCTACCCCCTTTCCATGGTGTTTTTACGGATACTAATTTTCTTTCTCCCCCTCTTCTCCCTCATCAATTTATGCTCTTTCTATGTCATGTTTCTCATCTGTTTTGCTATGTTTGCCTGTTGTTATTCCCATTTCATACCTTTTTTTTGAAGTCATTATGAAGAACCGAAGTTCTTCAATTTTCTAACCTTTTCCGGTCATGTTTTTACTCTAACCTTCCATCTTTCATATACTTTTATCCATATTCCGCGTTTCTCTTGATCTCTTTCTCTGTTTTTGTGGCACTTTTTCAACTGTCAGCTCCAGCATTGTCATACAGTGCTGGAACTTCTCTAACACTACAAGCTCGACAATTTCGAGCGAAGCACGTCGTTTGCTCGTCTTTGGCTGTGGATCTCTCAACTTGTCAGACTCTGCTGCCTAATTCCCTCTGACTGAACTGAATGGACAAAGTTTGCCCCAATCACGGGGACCGCTGATCAGTTCAAAATGAGGGTTGCTTATGTAATGATACCATGATAACATTGGTTGCATCAAATGAACAATCATTCACTCGAATCACTGTAGAATTCACTACAATTACTGTCATTTTTTACGCAAACTTTTTCCGAAATGATATATTAAACAGGGCTAAACAAACCACGAAATGAATTTGAAAACTCCTCGCAAACGACTCGCATTGCTTGTCGATGATCAAAGATTAAATAAAGTTTGTCTTAGCAGATTATAAACTCATAACTTATCTTCTATAGGAGTTTCAAAATACAGATCCCAGTTGGCTTTTTTTGTTTTGTCTTGTAAATAGAATGCATCAACATATTTACTCGGCCTTACCGCCCTTTCTTTCAATCAAAGCCTTTCTGTCCTTGTCAAGGTGCAACTTGGTGATGACAACCTTGGATGGGTGGATGTTGAGTGGGACGGAAGCACCGTTGGACTTCTCCTTGGTGAGCTTTTCAAGTTGAATGGAGTACTTAAGTCTGTAGACAGAGGAGATGGCACCTTCTTGGCCCTTCTTGGAGCCTCTGACAACCAAAACTTGGTCGTTCTTTCTGACAGGCAAAGATCTGATCTTGTATTGTTCTCTGAGCTCCTTGGAGAGTGGAGCGGAGAGAATGGCTCTTCTAACGGAGGAAGGAGCGTTGAAGTAGGCCTTTCTAGCCTTGGATCTAGAAGAGGAAACGTCTGCAAGGATGTTAGTAGGTGCGAATGGTGATGACATTTGAACAGAGTGCAGCAGCTCGTAGCACTGAGCTCTTCCAGCTCGTAGCGCTCTGGAAGACTTCTTATTGAGCTCAGCAACAAAACATAACTTCAAACTTCCAACTTCACCATTGGGTATTCGATATCAAGTCATGCTGCGAGCTTTCGTGCTTAGCTGCCACTTGTCTGTTCTGCTGATTCTGTGACATACCTTGTGAGATCTTAGCCATCTTGTATGTTTCTGCTTGTTAGCTCTGAACTACCGTAACAGCTGTGTTGTTGTAGAGGGTCTATTTTCAGGTATATTTCTTTCAATTACCTCTGCAAGACGAGAGTAGGTGAGGTGAGAGTCTCGCGCAGACGGATAGGAGCAAAGTGAAAAGTGAAATTTTTTCGATTTCAATACCGGTCACAGAATTTTGCGGTGGCGGTGGATCTGAGCTGCCGGGATGATACCGGGGGAGGTCGCGAATTTTGCCTGGTGGTTGGGGGCGACACCGGGTAAAACTGATTGATGTCTCGCGAGTTGTAAATATATTTTTCCACTCGCGCTCAGCCCTTTTTAAAGTCACGTGCAAGCCCTTATTGTACACATCTCACACCTACACGGGGAACCTAGCATTTACTGGTTATTGGTCTTTTACTTGACTGGTCAAGCGTCTCGAATGGCACTGATGACCGCTCACATTACACGTCATATGGTGAAACAACCTCCTGTGGACGATCAGCAGCGACAAAGGTCACACAGTAGCTATGTAGCTGCCGCAAGTAGCACGATCAGGTCAATTTGGCTCCCCTATGTCCGATAAGGATTTTCTGACGAGGCCATAGCGGAACATTTTGGGTTTCATCAGGCATCCTGAATCACTCCGGGGACAATTCAGCTAACCGCCCAGGGCATATCGGCCCCATTCCTACCCAATTGGGCTTTGGCGTACAACACGATGCATCGCTGCATCGCTGCATCAGAAAAACACGCGTTGCGATGTTTACGCGTCGCAACGCGTAATTAATAATCCATTTGAAACGCGTAAAAAAATTAGTAACACGCCAAAAAACTTCCTTTCCCAGTTGTAATATATATAGACACCTTACATTCCTCCTTTTCTTTCCCCATTTGTTCATAATTCCACTCCTACTTTTCAAGAACCACAACATCAAGTCAACAACTTCAAACCTCAAGATGTATGTTCTTAAAAGAGACGGCCGCAAGGAGCCTGTCCGGTTCGATAAGATCACTGCTAGAGTGTCGCGTTTGTGCTATGGACTGGACCCTAAGCACGTCGAGCCCGTTGCCATCACCCAGCGTGTCATCTCGGGAGTCTACCACGGAGTCACCACGATTGAACTGGATAACCTGGCTGCTGAAACCGCTGCTTACATGACCACGATCCACCCAGATTATGCGACTTTGGCTGCCAGAATTGCCATCTCCAACTTGCACAAGCAAACCACCAAGCAGTTCTCGCAGGTTATCGAGCAACTGTACACCTACGTGAACCCAAAAAACGGCAAACACTCGCCGATGATTTCCGAGGAGACCTACGAGATCGTCAAGAAACACGCCGAGGAGCTTAACTCGTCGATTGTCTACGATCGTGACTTTTCTTACAACTACTTTGGTTTCAAGACCCTCGAAAGATCCTACTTGTTGCGTATCGACGGTAAAGTTGCCGAAAGGCCTCAACACCTGATCATGCGTGTGGCCATCGGAATTCACGGAGACGATATTCCAAGTGTTATCGAGTCCTACAACCTCATGTCTGAGAAATTTTTCACTCACGCTTCGCCAACCTTGTTCAACGCCGGTACCCCACACCCGCAAATGTCCTCGTGTTTTTTGGTCGCTATGGCCGATGACTCCATTGAGGGAATCTACGATACTTTAAAGCAGTGTGCTTTGATCTCCAAGACCGCCGGAGGAATTGGTTTGCACATCCACAACATTCGGTCCACCGGATCCTACATCGCTGGAACTAATGGTACCTCGAATGGAATCATTCCAATGGTTCGTGTTTTCAACAACACGGCCCGTTACGTTGACCAAGGTGGTAACAAGAGACCAGGAGCTTTTGCTATGTATCTTGAACCATGGCACGCGGATATTTTCGACTTTATCGACATCAGAAAGAATCACGGAAAAGAAGAGATCAGAGCCAGAGATTTGTTCCCTGCTCTGTGGATTCCAGATCTTTTCATGGAGAGAGTCGAGCAGAATGGCGAATGGACCTTGTTTTCGCCTTCTGATGCCCCAGGCTTGCACGAAGTGTACGGAGACGAGTTCAAAGAGCTCTACACCAGATACGAGCAATTGGGTAAGGGAAAGCAGACTGTCAAGGCCCAGAAGCTTTGGTACGCCATCTTGGAGGCTCAAACCGAGACTGGTACCCCATTCATGCTCTACAAGGATGCTTGTAACCACAAGACCAACCAGAAGAACCTGGGTGTGATCAAGTCGTCGAACCTGTGTACCGAGATCGTTGAGTACTCTTCTCCAGATGAAGTTGCTGTCTGTAACTTGGCTTCCATCTCTCTTCCTGCATTCGTCGAGTCTGATGAGGAGACCACTTGGTACAACTTTGACAAGCTTCACGCGATCACCAAGGTGGTGACCAAGAACCTCAACAAGATCATCGACAGAAACTACTACCCTGTCAAGGAGGCTAGGAACTCCAACATGAGAAACAGACCAATCGCCGTTGGTGTTCAGGGTCTGGCCGATGCTTTCATGCAGCTGAGACTGCCATTCGACTCGCCGGAGGCTCGCGAACTCAACATCCAGATCTTCGAGACCATCTACCACGGAGCTTTGGAGGCCTCGATCGAGCTTGCTGCCATAAACGGACCATACGAGACGTTCGAAGGCTCGCCAGCACAACAAGGATTGTTGCAATTCGATCTTTGGGGCAAGAAGCCAACCGATATGTGGGACTGGGACGCTCTCAAGGCCCAAATCCAGAAACACGGAATTAGAAACTCGCTTCTTGTGGCTCCAATGCCAACTGCCTCTACCTCGCAAATTCTTGGTAACAACGAATGTTTCGAGCCATACACTTCCAACATCTACTCTAGAAGAGTTCTCGCTGGTGAGTTCCAGATCGTGAACCCATACTTGCTCAGAGACCTTGTCGACCTTGGTCTTTGGGACGACTCGATGAAAAACTTCATCATCAAGGATAACGGATCTGTTCAAAACCTTCCAAACGTTCCTGAGGAGCTCAAGAGAATCTACAAGACCGTCTGGGAGATTCCTCAAAAAAGTATCATCGACATGGCTGCCGACAGAGGTGCCTACATTGACCAATCTCAATCGATGAACATCCATCTCAAGAACCCAACCATGGGTAAGCTGACTTCGATGCACTTCTACGGCTGGAAGAAAGGTCTCAAGACCGGTATGTACTACCTGAGAACTCAGGCTGCTGCCGCCGCCATCCAGTTCACTGTGGACCAAAACTCTGCTTTGTCGGCTTCATCTACTGTGGCCACTCTTGACAAGCTCAAGATCAAGAAGTACATTCCAAAGAGAGTTTCCGGTACCCAAGACGCTTCGTTCGAGTCTAGTGGTTCCAGTGGCTCGACTCCTTCTCCTGTGAGTGCTCCAACCTCCTTGGAGACCTCGATGAGCTCTCTCAGCATCAAGGCAGAGCCAAAAGAGGAACCAGTCGCAGCAGCTCCAGTTGAAGCTGAGCAGCCAGCAAAGAAGGAGGTGGAAGTTTTCACAGGTGAAAGCACTGGCGACGCCGAGTTCGATATTTTTAACCAAAAAGCCATTGCCTGTGCTATCAACAACCCAGAGTCATGCGAGATGTGCTCTGGTTAGCTGAAGTCAATAGGGTGCACTGCCCGGTTTTAATACTTAATGGTTTTGGGTTTGTTGGTTGTTTTCTCTTTCCGCGTGAGTTTGTGATTTTGTTTTATACTCATGTTTTATACCAAGCTACTTCGATAACGACACAACAAGCAGAGCGAGTTGTGGAACTGTAAATTCAAATAATCGGACGATCTCACGAACGAGCACGGAGAAAGGGAGCACGTGAGCGAACGTGTAATTTCTATCATACGATTGAATCATTGACCTATAAGCTCAGACTCAGGAGAACGCTAAACCAGCTTCAAGTGCCAAACTTGTACATCAACCCCACTTTATCAACTCTTTTCAGCCTACCAAATGTTGTGACCACTGGAAGCTTGGTGGTGAACACTGGGTACCTGAAATTGACTGCAGGGATGACATTCTCGTAGTCAGAATGTTACCAGAGCCTGAGATGGCTTGAGTACGTTCACCCTGAAATACCGCTGTATCGAGAGTGAAATCGAGTACAAAACTTGACAATCAGCCACCCAAGCAATTGAAAATCAGTACTATACTCGATAGACTAATGGAAGCATTCGTCACCAAAATCAGGCAATTAAGCTCAACTTTGATCATACAAACACTACGCCTGATTTTAGCATTTCACTCGGGTTTTGGTCCAATTTCATGGGTTTTTTTTCAGTCAACCTTTATTCATCCTTGCTTTCACTTCCATCATCGGAATGCCTGTCTAAGTTGCATATCCGTGACATGTGAGACATACAGAAACACGCAGAGCAAGCTCATGTCAGAAATTTCAGTTCGTTAGAAATATGTATTAAATTTCACCAAGTACTGACGTGACGTGAAATCAAACTATGGGCAGTTTTATAGTGTACCGTCGACTACGCGATATCATGATCAACGATGAAACATGAAGAAAAGAAAGTTACTTGCTCTATTATTAGTAAACCTCGGTATAAGCCACAATCATCCTTTTGTAGCCACTCAAATTCAACCTCTGTCCTGCATCACCAAGCCTTGGTCACGTGGCTAAATGTCACGTGGACTCATATTCTCATTCAAACACTTCTACCCACTCTACCAGTCGTCAATCACCGACAAACCGCGTGATTTATCACCAGTTTGCCTGATCAGCGTGAGTGCTATGCAACCGGCCTTCACATGGCGCATCCTCTACGAAAGACGCACGCTTGATAATGAAGGACCGGGCGACTCATTTTGCTTCTCGCTTGGTTCACTGCCAATTATTTTACGGGCAAATACTCGCCAGCTCATTGCCAGAAATCTGGCATAAAAATACTTTGCAAAACAAAATTATTGTGATCAAAAGGGAGAAAGACTGTTGTTTATAGATCAAAGAGACACATCAGTGCGAGAAGTTGGTTGCGTTTGATATAAAAACACACACCACTAATTGAACCAAATTAAAATATGGTATGTTCGCTTTTTATACCCAATTCCTCAAATGTTTCGGACGCGACGGCAAATGGCGTTCTGTACAAGAGGGCAACAATCCAACTTGTTCCAACAACCTAACTAACAGCAATTACAGTCGGACAAATTGACTTCAGAACAGATCGAGGAATTCAAAGAAGCTTTCAGCATCTTTGACAAGGATGGAGACGGAAAAATCTCGGCCTCGGAGTTGGGTACTGTGATGAGAGCGCTTGGACAGAACCCTACCCAGCAAGAGTTGAACGATCTTGTGAACGAGATTGACACAAACGGTAACTCTTTGATCGAATTCTCTGAGTTTTTGACCATGATGGCTAGACAAATCAAGGAACAGGACGTTGAAGCTGAAATTTTGGAGGCTTTCAAGGTGTTTGACAGTGACGGAGATGGAAAGATTTCGCAAACCGAGTTGATCCGTGTCCTCACTACGATTGGAGAAAGACTCACAGAAGAAGAGGCCCAACAGATGTTGCAGGCTGCCGACACAGACTCGGACGGACAAATTGATATCGAGGAGTTTGCCAAAATTTTGCGTGGAAAATAGGCGACTCGTTTTGCTTGCGAACGCGAACGAACTAAGTGAATCGAAGAACGAGACGAATGGCGTGGAAACTGACAGAGTTTTCGATCTGGACGTTTTAAGAGTGGAAATGCTCATCTCGCTCGCCATTCTGTTGATTTATAATTGTTTTGTAGTGTCTATCTGTTCAGAAAATCCCTCTTTCGTGAAATCAACTATAAATTAAGCCCACATTTTAATGCTCCGAGCCGAGAACTTGTCCTGTGCCCTTGAATGCAGATGGAGAAGTGTCGATATTGTGCATTGGCAGCACAACAGCAGCGTCCAATGGCTTGTATCTTTGTTCAGCAACATCAACCTCTCTAATATAGTGCAACTGGGATGGCAAGATATCAATCAAGCCACTTAGGAACCTTTCTGCTCTCTCCACGATCCTGAAAGGTGGATTGGTGAAATGCTTCAAATACCCATAACCAAGAGCAAAACCTCCCAAGACACCAAACAAATGGCCAATGAAGCTGGACCCCGGCACCAAAACACCAATCAAAATTAACATCAGGAACGGGGTCAGGTTGGTTGGCACTTCTATGTTGCTGAATCTGATAGTCTCTTGCTTGCTAGACTTGAGATAGGTGTAGTAGCTGAAAAAGGCAAAACACCAGCCACTGCTGCCCAAAATCGACACATCTGGATAGAAAACCAGCCCAAGTAAAACGTATGGCACAGCTATCACTGTTGATAGGAAATTTAGCACCAATGCAGCGTGAACTGTTCCATTTGCGCGCTCAAATTGCGATAGTGGACCATATAGCGAGACAAGATTGAACGCTAGATGGAAAAACCCATCATGAACCAAAGGGTACGTCGTCATTCTGCTCAATTCCAATCCATAGATTGACAGAGGGCTCATCGACCACGCCTCTGGCAGTCCTGGGTCAACCCAGGTATACAGGTACACCAAAGACAAAAATATGCTGAGGCCAAGTGTCAAAGCTGGAGGATTTGCTGGCGATTGAAAGACGTAATCTCTGGCAAGTGTGATATATTGGCCCACCATGGGGCTGCTCAAGACACGTGAAAGCATGGACGTAGTTTGAGGGATGAAAATGGTCGAAGAAGGCTGAGTTGGGTCGGTATTGGAAAAGAATTGGGAGTGTTTTTAAATGCCAGAATGCTTGAAAAGTAGTGTCAAGAACCGTGTAAAAAATAATTCAGTTACGTAAGCGCGACGCGACTGACCTATCGTTCCAATATCAATCAAGATATGATACAAATACATAGCTAAAATTACAAGAATGCGAGACCCCTCAGGGAAATATCGTAGTTCCGGCACGCTCAACGCTTGACAAACCGAATCACATTAGTCAAGTTATCAAAGTTTTGCCGCATCTCCGGGACCTCCTTCTTCAATTCGACAAGATCGTCTAAAATACCGTCGAAGTCATCTTTCAGTTCCGCCAGCGCGTCCAAGCCTTCGGTCTCCTCCTCTTCCAACTCCTGCTGACTTCTTTGCACAGAACGAGCTATGAGATCGTCAATGTAGGTCTCATTATCCCGTACCAATCTCTCGTATGTCCGGTACACTTCTTCGGGCTGCGACTTGCGTAACCGACTTATCGCCTCGACTTTGTCCTCAACTCGCAGGTACAGATCTCGCAGGCGATCGTTAAGTGCAAAGTCGTAAGGTTCTACCTTCTCGTTTACCAGATCCGGGTTTTTGATGAGTCGCACAACGTCCAAATCTGAGTAGCTAGTGTTTCCAGTGACTCCGTTGCCTGAACCACTGCTTATTCCGTCAATGGCTACCGAATATTGCACCATACGAAACAGTTCGTCCAGAAATTCTGCTAAAATCGCCTTCACTTTCTCTGCAAGAGATTTGTCTTTAACCCCAGATTCCTGTAAATGCTTATCAACTTTGCTCTCCACGGCTTTTGCCAGAGTCTGGTGCAAAAATTGTAATTCTTTCAGCTGCAAGTGCAGCTTGTCGTGCAACTTGTCCGACATCGAGAGGAAGCTCACGAGATGCTGGGGAATTCTGATGATGCAATCTGTGTACAGTTCGTGGTTGTTAAAAAAAACCAAAACATAAGCACCAAAGTTAATGTAAATGTCTTCAGGATATTCGCGTCTTTCGACCGCGTCGAAATCAATTCACCATATGTCCGGGTAATAGTTTTAGTCACTTTCCGCTACTCAAAAAAACGCTGCAACATACAAAATACACATATTTGATGGCTGTAAGACAACTACAGAACAACCAAATACCTGCAATAACAGACGTTTGGTGCACCAAAAAAAAGACTTTGTTTTTGAAGCATTGGCTACAAACGCACACAATGTGAGTATCCGAACTAGCTTCACACGCTAAAATATCGCTAGTGAAATATACACGTTGCAATTCACCTCTTCCAAGATAAGCGATGCTAACACAAGTTCAGGTCTCTGGTGTCAGAAAACGAATACGCACCTGCATTTGCACCCTTTTTTGGGTTTGCTGGCTGCTGTGCGGCAATGGTGCTCAGCTGTGCTGGTGCGGCCATTGGAACTGCCAAGTCGGGTATAGGTATTGCTGGTATTGGTACTTTTAAACCTGAATTGATCATGAAGTCTCTCATTCCAGTGGTCATGTCAGGTATTCTGTCGGTTTACGGTCTTGTGGTGGCTGTTTTGATTGCTGGAGGTTTGAATCCTGCTTCTGATTACACTTTATTCAACGGATTTATGCATCTGAGTTGCGGACTGTCTGTTGGATTTGCCTGTTTGGCCTCTGGTTATGCCATCGGAATTGTTGGAGACGAAGGTGTCAGACAATTCATGCACCAGCCACGTCTCTTCGTTGGAATTGTGCTGATTTTGATTTTCGCAGAAGTGCTCGGACTGTACGGAATGATTATTGGTCTGATTCTCAATACCAAGGGAAGTGGTTGATGAAATCACAGAGCTTTATAAAACAAAAGTTTCTTAGTACAATCAATACAGACAAGTGTATATGTATACATGTGGAATACCAAACAAACTGGTTTCTTCTTCTCGTTCATTGGCTATTATGCAGACGTATCCATGGCATCTGCCTTAACGCTGATCTCAACATTGCCATCATCATCGATATATTGGCTCTTATTTTCCTCCAGATACTGGACAGATCTCGCACTGTCCAAAAATAGACTGTAACTTCTCTTGACGTCCTGGATCTCAACGGTCTCGGATCGTCTCTTCTTGGCGATCTGGTGGCTGACGGCAATCAGGTTGGCAGCGTACCTGAGCGAGGTCTCGAGTCCAATTTTAGTCAGCAAAGTGAGAGCGTCTGCGTTCAATTCAATCTCTTCCTCCTGCGATCTGATCGAGAGAATGCTCCTGATATCGTCCTCCTGGTACTGCTCGGTTCTAATGATGATGGATCTGTCCAAAAGGTCCAATGGCAAGCCATGCGGGGACTTGTAATTGGTTCCTCTCGTTCTGGAGATTCCACGATTGGTAGCCATTATCACAATCGGCGAAAACTCATCCTCTAACGCTCTGTTGATGTAGGAGAAACACTCAATGTCGAGCATGTGGACCTCGTCAATGAACAGAACTCCAGGAATTATGTCAGCTTTACCCTCTTCCTTCCACTCTGCCACTTTGAGATTGATCTGATCACGGACCTCGGATCTGATCTCACCTGTATCTCCGCTGAATAGAGCCAAAAAGCCTTGTTGTCTCGAATTGATGACATCGATCTCGTGCAAAGACACCGTGTGAACGACTTCTTTTCTCGTTTGCAGCTCGCCCTCTGGACAAGACACGAACTTGGTGTCTGGACCCATGGCGTCGTAATCTCTAGCACGCGTATACGAACGTCCCAATTTCGTGATTTTACCGTTGGACTTATCGATCGAAATCACGTCTCCAGCAATCACTTTCTCGCGTGATAGCTCGTCAATCATCTTGTTACCGAGCTCATAAATCGTCTCCATATCCGTGGTCCTGATTGTGAGTTTTCCTTGCTTGTGGCCACCAGTTAAAGACCTATCGATCTGGATTTCAACAACTTCACCTTCAATAAGCTCAGTTTCCTCCTTGATTTGAATTCCAATACTCTTTCTAAAGGCCTGGCTCAAGGCCTCAGTCTTGCTCATTTCCTTGGAAAACACCTCAGAGCCTGTTAATGCTGTGAATGGAACTCCGCTCCCCAAACTTTGTGCCAACCCCATTGCGATGGCTGTTTTTCCCGTGGACGGAGGACCGGCCACCAAGACGGCACGACCTGCAATTTTTCCCTGCTGAATCATTTTCAAAACAACACCAGCAGCCTTCCGTGCCCGCACTTGGCCAACCATTCCTTGGCTGTTTTGACGAGGTTCAAGATGCTCGTCCAAACCGAGCCCGCTAATGTGCGAGTGCGCGGCAATTAGCGACACATTTTTCAGTCCATCTCCTTCTGGCTTTGTTGCTATCGACATGACGGGAACTGTGCAATAATACCAATTGAATCGTGAGTTACTACGCCTATGTTAGCCTTTTTTAGGTGTTACATGAATTTGTTATATCAAAAAAAATTCCAAGAGTTCAAGAAATTTGCATTTTCTCTACGGTCGTGCGCAGTTCTCCTGTGTAAGGGTGTAGACTGCTACAACTTTTTCAAGATATTGAAATTCAACTGTTAGTGCAATTGATAACTACGTGTTGCAGTGTTGCAGCAAAACATTAACTCGAACGTCATCATCCACCGCCCACTTGTTCTTTCCTTCCACAACAGTTCACTAAGCAGCCGTGTCTTGACATTTGATCTGCTCTTTCTAGATAGCATATTTCCTTGTTTCTTTCACTCGTATTTCTACGTTCTCCATGACTGGATGTCTTGATTTGCTCGGGATTTGTCTTCCCTGCATCCTCAACAAGACCCCTGTCCTACGCATCAACCAGGCCAGCTTCAAGGTGCTCAATCTGCTTGGAGAAGGCGGCTTTTCTTATGTCTACCTTGTTCAATCGCAAAACAACAACGGTTTCTACGCTCTCAAAAAGATAAGATGTCCCTTTGGAAACTCCAACTTCAAGATCGCCATGAAAGAGGTGGACAACTACAACGAGTTCAGGTCACCTTTTATTATCAAGTCTGTTGATTCTTCTGTGGTTCAGGAACCAGACGGGTCCAAAACCATCTACATCCTGCTCCCCTACTTCGATAGCGGCTCTTTGCAAGACGTGATAAATAAAAACAGCGTCAACAACGAAAAAATGGACGAAGACGAGGCTATCAGGCTTTTCATAGGGATCACAAGAGGCTTGAAATCCATGCACAGGCACCAGCTAAGCAAAAACTACAGCATTGTCAACACCATGGAGCCCAACGATTATGAAGACGCAGAAGAAAATAACCCTTTCTTGGCGTCTGCACCTTCCACTTCTGCTTCCACACTGGCCTCAGGGCGGCAAGACTCCGCCGATGCCGCAGGAAGCTCCCCGGAAGATGCCACAGAGCTTCAGGAAACCATCAGCTTCGCCCACAGAGACATCAAGCCCGCCAATATCATGGTCTCCAAGGACGGAATACCCGTTCTTTGCGATCTTGGATCGTGTGAAAAGGCACGTATCTCCATCAAGACGCGAGCTCAGGCTATCACTGTTCAGGAGCTAAGCAATGAGCATTGTACACTCCCGTATCGTGCTCCAGAGCTCTTGGATATTAAGGTAGGCGACTACCTGGACGAGAAGATTGATATATGGTCACTTGGATGTACTCTTTATGCCCTCATGTACGGATACTCGCCATTTGAGCGCGAAGAGCTCATAAACGGAGCCAATATAACACTGGCCATCAGCTCAGGAAGTTACACGTTCCCAAATTCCCCAGAATACAGTGAGGATCTCAAGGATCTCGTCAGGTTCTGTCTGGTGGTGGATCCAGCGCAAAGACCGTCCATTGAAAGCGTTCTGGCCAAGGCTTTGGAGGTTCAAAGATATAGAAGCTGAATGTGAATACAAAACAGTGCTAGTCGCGGAAAATGCTAGGAGTTGAATCAAAGGATTTGTTTCCGAGTAAATTAAAGTTGACAAAGTATGTTGGTGTGCCTCTCAGTCACAATGACGTTGTGTGATTTATTGTGTGCTGATTACTTTGCTTTGAATGGCTTGAATGTTTATCATTCAAGTCACGCTATCTAGGTTGATGCGGGAAAAAAAACACGTAATCATTACGTAACACGCCTCAAGCTACGAGTGTAAAATTATTTTTCGAGATCACAGATCTATATTTATACCAATTTGAGCCTTATTCCAAGTGAAACGGCTGAAAACAGCTTGACAACGCTCACCTGTTCGAATCGTCCGAGCTCCTCTCTGCACACATCAAATGATCTCATACCAGAATCCACCTCCATCAACTCCGGGATGGAATGACTGTCCACCTTTGGCTGGAGCAGGCTCTGCAAACAGAGCCAAGAGAAGAGGCTCCACCAGACCGGCATATCCAGTGAGCCAGGGCGCCAGATCAGGCGATGTTTCTAGTGAAGGAAGCGCGAACTCGTTGAACTCAGGTTGCATCAGCTCGACATCTTCCCTCTCTCAAGCTGGCCCAGACTCTGCGATTTCTGTGAAGGAAGTTGAAGCTGCCTTGTCCAGGTTGTTAGGACTAAAGACGCTTCTATCCGAGAAAGAATTTGAGTATCACAAGAACAAACTAACGAGGCCTGACTTGCTGCAAGACAAAGACACCCTTGGTCTGTTAAGCGACGTTTTGAACGAGTTCTTCGGCGCTGGAGAGCTTTCGTCAATTGAGGAGACAATTATGCAATTCATGATGTCCCATTCGGGAACCAGCTGGTGTGGGTCACTGAAGAAAGTACTCAGATGTGTCAAACAGGACTGATCGGGTGACACGTGCTAAATAGATGGTCGCTGTAATGAATGTTGTAAAGTAATTTATCAGCACTGAAAGGTGTACGACTATTTTTTTTGTCGCGAACCTTGAATTTGGTAGCAACGGCGAACCATACCGACAAGTGGAGCAAGTCATTCACGAGAAAACGGCTGTAGTACATCAAGTTAATCGGCTTTCATCGGAGTGGACTTTGAGACGTTGAAACAGGTTGAACACCCGTTTGATTTGGATTGAACCCGAGTTGAACGGATTGAAGCTGGGCGGAAGCTGAACTGGGCTCAAGTCAGTACACCTTTCAACCCGGGATCACAATTTTTGAAATTGCATTCGATGATCTTTTCATTTATTGTACATTGGAGCTTGAAAGAACTGTAAGACCGATTGTTCCAATCACAATGATACAAACTTCACAAACTCAAATATATCAATATATTAATTTATTGAAACTAAGTTTGAGACATTACGGTCGAACTAAATGCTAAAATATTAGTGGAGGAGAGTGGGTCGCCTGAAATCTGGCGACCTCACTTGAAACAGCGGAAGTACCTGCGTTCAGTGCTTACATCAACATGGCAGCGGCACCGGCAAGAAGAGCGAACCCAGCGGGGGCAGCGGCAGCTGCAACACCACCCTCGTAGATGGAGACTGGAGAGGTGCCGTTGGTAGCAGAAGAAGAACTTGGAGCAGTGGAAGCGACGGAGGAAACAGCAGTTGCAGTCGAAGCAACAGCAGAGGATGAGGCATAGGCAGAGGCAGAGGATGAGGCAGAGGCAGAGGAAGAGCCAGAGGTCTTCTTGACCACAGTCAGGTCCAAGCAGGAGTCTGGAGCAGATTCGGAGCCGTAGTACATCAATTCGTAGGAGCTGGTAGAGTATCTGTACGAGTCGCCAGTGTTCTTGCAAGCAGCAAAACCACTGGAAGAGCCGTTGACCAACAGGGTTCCGTCAGAATCGAAAGTGAAGGAGGACACCGAGGACTCGACACCGACTTGGACGTATTTGTAGTCGACAGACAAAACCTCTGGGTAGCTGGCGGAGTCATCGGTGAGAGAGGTTCCATCGTAGTTCAAAGTAAGAGAAGAGCTAGAAGTTCCCAGGTAGACGTAGTTGATTCCGGCACCTGCGTGCAAAGATCCCAGACTGGCACCGTCGATTTCGGTAGAGTCAGACTCGACCCACAACTCGACGGACTCGGCAGAAGCCTTAGCGATGACGGCAGCAGCAGCGAATGCGATGGCAGTGTACTTCATTGTAGTATTGTAGGGTTGGGAGATTGGTAACTTGTATATAGTTGTTGTTTGATGGAGAAAGAAGCACAGCTAAGACTCAATGGTCGAGGAAGGGAAACAGCCCTCTATTTATGCTGTTGAGAAGCTATTCAACGACAAAACAGTTCGAGAGTGACGATTAGTGTTTTTGTTTTGATCTTGCGTATTTTTAGAAGTTACTTTAGTTGGGTGTCCCTGGTTCGTCATCTCCAAACAAAAAAAAACACTCATTTCGCCCGAGAAAGTACCTGGCTGATTAGTTCCCCTGGAAGCGCACATGGGATATGCATCAAGACAATAGATTCATGTGGCCCATAATCCGCGAAATTCTCCGTTTGGTCCTCGCAATGACCTCATAGGACTTGAGAGAAAGCTCTCCGCAATGTTTTGGAGATCGTGCTATTGTGTGCCAAGAAAAGGTTCGCGCAGATTTTCATGTGTGAGGGTGTGGACCCTGGATATACTAGACAGTTTCTATAATTAGATATTTGAATCTGGAAGAGAAGGCCAGTACGAGGAACAAAAACAAAAGTTATCGGTGCTTTAAACGCAGGCAAAAACAACATGTTGGTTGGCGGGAGGACGCAAGTACGTAAAGACACTATAAAAATTGCGATTACACACAGCCAGCTATTTGGTGACCGTTGAAATAGAAGAATCGAGCTTAGGTCGCGCTCGCTAAGCACAGTCAAATGGACTTCAAAAAAGGTTGGGTAAAATCAACTAAATTGGATGGATGAATGTGGCTTTGAGGGACTTCGATTAATCGGGAAATCCGAGGACTCGAGAAATTCAGGGCCCGAGGAAGTTGTGCAGTTCTTTTTTTTTGATTTCTTTTTTTTTTAGATTCTTTTTTTGTAGTTTTTGGGATTTTCCAGTTTCAGAATGGGCAGTGCCAGTGCCGGCAGTGCCGGTGTTGTGTTGGAACTGCTGACAGCAGATCTTCTCCTTGCATGCCTAACGGTGACTGAAGTTGGTGGCTTTCTGCAGATTCTTTCCGGTCTTGTGGTATTCCTTCACATGTCGCAGATACTTAAGTAAACGGTGCTCATCAGGGTTCGAGGCCTTGTACTTCTTCAGACTAATGTACTCGTCGCAGTAAGGGCACTGAACCACCTCGACAGGCTGGTCGACGACGGGCCCTGAGCCGTTTCGGGAATCGGAAGGCTCAATCCAGCCACGCCTTTTCGGATCTTTGACCAGCTCCCCGTTGGAAAAGACACCGTGAAACTGAATCATATGGTGCAGATAGTTGGAGTCGTTTCTCTTGAAGAAGAGCTTCTGAAATTCATTTTTGGCATTCTCTGTGGTTAGTGGACAAAACGGACACAGAGCGTAGTTACCGGAATTTGTAGACTTCTTGTTGCGGTAACTATTGAAGTCATCAGCATTGTCAAACTTGCGATTTACTGCAGGCTCGTACAAGTTGACTCCATACTTTTTATTCTCTTGGTACTTGAAGCAGCTTTTGGTGAGATTCAGTAGGTCGAAGGTTTGGATCGTGATGTTGTTGCGCACTCTGTAGAAATCCAAGTTCTGGCACGGAGTTTGTGGTTGCCCGAGAGAAGAAGATCCCAAAAAATGTAGATCGGACTGACTCCGACGCTCGCTACCATGGATCAAAGCCTCTCCGGATGTACCTTGTAAAACCGGAGCCGCAGCCGAAACAGAAGTCGTCAAAGAGTCGGACAACGTCCGTTCCTGCGGCTGGTCATCTGAATGGTCAAATTCGAGGTTATCTGTCCAATTGTAGTTCTGCTCTTGCTCTGACTTGATCCCATTGCTGCTCTCCATCTGGTTAGTCTCTTGCTCAAAGTGTCCAGATACGGTGAAGACGTCATCATGCGACCCAGGGTGCATGATCCCTTTTGCGACAGAGTCGTGGTTGTGGTTGTGGTTGTGGTTGTGGTGACTGGGGTGGTTGTGGTGATGGTGCTGGTGGTGCTCCAGTTGATTTGTTGCATCTCCTGCCGTCATACCGGAGCCAATCTCTGAGCCCGGCTCGAAGGAACGATTGAGACACTCCAGCGACGAGCCCATTGTGTTGATGGTGTCCATGGAGTCTATGGACTCCATTGAGCCCATTGCTCCCAAATTGGACTCAAACCCAGTCTCTAAACGTGGCTGACGTCCTTGCAATTGCTCCTCTAGATAAAATCTCGGAACGTCATTTTTGGCTGAGTCCTGCAACTGTTGATTTGGTGCAAGGTGGCTCATGTTTAATTGGCTCATATGGACAATATGAGGCGGGTTTTGTGTGGCTGCTCGACAAGAAAACTGAGAGTCCACACTGCTGAACATTGTGCTCAAGTTACTGTCGAGAGGAGGAGTGGGGTAGAGAGAAGACTCTTCGAAACCAAAATCCACCATTTGCTCCATGTATGCGTCGTCTTTGGACTTCATACTGTGTGGCACACGAGGAGCAGCATTGTACAAAGAGAGGTTGGAATTGACAGACCAGAGAGGGCAGCGCGTTGGTATAAATACAGTTCAGTACAGTGTGCTGCTCGGATAGGCTGATCCGCTCACAACCAGATAAATTTCCAACAGATTATTGGCAGCCAGTAGTCATTGTGGTCTTGGAAAGACCGGCTGTGGGTTTTGGGCTCTAGGACTTTGGCAGAACTGATGTTCTGCTGAGTAGAGAGTACCCAGACTTTGCAGGATGGTGTAAGGATGCGGAAGAGCTCTAAGTTTCCAGGCTGTGCTAAAAATTCAACTATTTTTTTTCACCAATCTTTGAGTACGTTCGCTACGCGTCATGTGAATTACAAGTCAAGCATCAGTTCAACTGACGTTCTTTCATCAGTTCACAGCTCCACCTCCGCCAACCATTCGAGGCCCTGTCAATCACTATTACTAATTAACAATGGGAGCTGGAACACAGGAAAATTTGCCATGGGTGGAGAAATATAGACCTGCTAATTTGGATGACGTCTACGGCCAACAGTCCACGGTCCAAACCATCAGAAAGTTCGCCAGAGACGGCCGGATTCCGCATTTGTTGTTCTACGGCCCCCCTGGAACAGGAAAGACTTCCACCATCATTGCGCTTGCACGGGAGTTGTACGGCAAAAACTACAAGAACATGGTGCTGGAGCTGAACGCGTCCGATGATCGTGGTATCGATGTTGTGCGGGACCAGATCAAGAATTTCGCCAGTACCCGACAGATTTTCAACACTGGTTTCAAACTGATTATTTTGGATGAGGCAGACGCCATGTCGAATCCAGCCCAGAATGCGCTCAGAAGGGTCATTGAGAAGTATACCAAGAACACGAGGTTCTGTATCCTTGCCAACTACTCTCACAAACTGAATCCAGCCTTGCTATCGAGATGCACCCGTTTCAGATTCTCTCCGTTGGCCGATTCGGCGTTGCAGCAGCGTGTGGAGCACGTGATTGGCGAGGAAAACCTTCGGATCACCGATGAGGCTAAACAGAGCTTGCTCAATCTGAGCTCAGGCGATATGCGCCGGGCTTTGAACGTGTTGCAAGCGTGTGCGTCTGCAGTGGATCCAGGCGAGGAAATCACTATGGATATGGTTTACGAGTGTGTGGGAGCTCCACGCCCGAGATCGGTGGAGCTTGTGCTGGATTCAATTCTAAAAAATGACTGGACGGATGCGTATGCCACGATGACCAAGATTCGTAAAACAGAAGGCTTGGCTTTGGTGGACCTGATGAGCGGGTTTGTGGAAATCCTCGACATGTATGAGCTGCGCCCGAGCACGAGAATGGAGATTCTTGAAGGCCTAGGCGACATTGAGTACGGTATATCCAAGGGAGGGAACGACAAGATCCAGAGCACTGCGGTGATTGGCGTTATCAAGAGTGCTTTGGAAGGTGAGTCATAGTTTTAGTCTTTGTATAGGATGGGAAAATGAAAAAACAGAAACATTTCACTCAGTTTTGTCCTTGCTAGCTCACGTACTGGCTCGCGATAAGAAGTGCGATAAGAAATTTTCTGGTTGCCCGAGGAAGTCCAAAAATTGCTTTTTGGGACTGCCGAAAAAACAGAAGTCCACCCAATGAGGCCCGCAAAACTGATTCACCAGTCAAGGGATATTTGGCTAAAAATGGCGAAGATAGTTGTTGTTGGTGCCGGAGTGGTTGGACTGACTAGCGCTTTGCAGCTGGCGAGGAAAGGTCACAAAGTCACCATTGTTGCCAAAGAACTCCCGGGAGACTACGGTGATTACTACACAAGTCCATATGCTGGGGCGTTTTTCGTGCACACGGCGTCAACGGAAGATCCTGAGTGGATGAATGAGCTTCAGGATATTTCATCGTACTACGAGTTTTTGGAGATTGCAGAGAAAGACCCCACGTCCGGCGTTTCTGAGCGAGAGACCCAGGTGTATATCCCTCGGATGTCTCTCCACGAGACGAATTACAAAGGCCCCTGGTTCCAGCACTTGGTCAGGGACTACCGTGTGATTCGTCCCGAGGAGTATCCTGCTGGAAGTGTGGGAGACGATATTGCATTTGCTTTCAAGTACACCGGATTCATTATCAATCCGGTACAATATTTGGCTTATTTGCTGAGTAAGTGCATTGAAAACGGCGTGCAGTATTTGAGGAGAACCGTTGACAGTCTCAGCTCTGCACGCGACTTCTTCATTGAATCGAGCGGACCTTTTCTGCAGCCACAGAGCCCTCGTTTCGGAGCCAGCAAACAAGACGCAGCGAACGGAGCGGTGTTTGGACAGGCAAACTTGGTGATTAATTGCACGGGATTGGGAGCACGTGATCTGAACTTCAAAGATGCTATCAACGATGTCCCGATCAAGGGTCAGACGTTACTGGTGGAGAATAATGCCGAGAAAATCGTTGTGGTGGAGCCGATGGACAAGGAGCATCCGACAGAGTCTTTGTACATCTTACCTCGCAAAGGCTACGGCACTCTACTGACTGGAACCTATTTGTACCATGATCGATCGCTGCATTTTGATCCTGTGCTGACCGAACGGATCAAAAGAAGGGCTTTACGGTACGCTCCTGAGCTGGTGAATGCGGAGTTCATGAAAAATCCGGAAAACCTGGTTCCAGTCAAGCAGTTCATCGGGATCAGACCAGGCCGCCAAGGCGGTGCAAACCTTTCGAGAGACGTTGAGAACGGCGTGGATATCGTGCACAACTACGGATCGGGCCATAGCGGGTATCAGAACTCGTATGGATTGGCACACAAGGTGTTGAGTATGGTCGATGAGATTATTTACGAGCGCGGCTTGAGTGCTAAACTGTAGAGAGCAGATTACATGATTAGAAAGTACAAACTGAAAAAAAAAATCAGAGTACAGCTACTTGAAAAAATCATTGTGGTAGCATGAAAAACTTTGGTAATTCTGATATTGATGATAATACAGAAGTAAACGAATACAATCTTGACAAATTGGTCGATATTATACAACATTCGTCATGTCACGAAGCGAACCTGTGAAAGAACGAGCAGCAACGAGCGCACAGCAGCTGCAAATGGAGCAGAGAATAGCTATGAAGAACAGGCGACGGGTGCTGGATCTCGAAATAGACCTATACACAAAGCTCAAGTCGCGGGTCATTGGGTGTGTGTCGACGATCAAAGAGGGCAAGATTGACGAGGTGAGCTTGGACGAGCTGACAAAGTTCCAAAAAGACTTGGCGGTACTCCGTTTCAAGACAAACCTCAATCTTACGATGGACGCACTAAAGTACGAGAACTTGAGCAAAGACTTCGAGCAGCTAGACGAAGTTGTGAACGCCAAATTGCTCGGATTCATCGACTCCCAGGTGGAAGAGAACAAGAAGCTGTTGCAAAAAATCGATAATGCCAAAGAGCTGCTCCGAAACCGCAGCAAGATCAACGATATAATTCAGGAGTACATGAAACGGTCGAGAGCCATCTCTCTCAGTAGACAGGAAATTGTGCGACTTTTTGGCGAAGAAATCGATTACAACGTGATTCTCAAGACGGGTCGTCTTGTGAAAGAAGACAGGGAGAACCAAGACAACAACATGTATGAATTCCATCTGAACAACAACTCGTCTTTCCAGCTGAGCTGCGAACAGTTGAGCAGCGAGATATCTTCGAAGATAAGTGATTGCGATAGTTTGAGGTGTCGTATTGCTGAAACAAAGGCCAAATGGGAGGCAGTCTCGCAGAAGTTGCTCGATTTGCTCAATTTGATGCACACGGAGTTCAATGAATGAGCAACCAGTGAAGCGAAACGTGAGCGTGAATGAAATATAGAGAACTTGGAAACAAAGCTATCGATGTCCGAGTCTACTTCAATCCATGGCTTCCACGAATTCGTGATCGTAAAAGCTCAGTGGTACATGCTCGTAATCACTCGGAAATTCCATAATTTAATCATTACTTATGAAGAAAACACCAGGACACCTACATCATACAGACGTATCAGAAATTACTTCAAAATCAAACAGTCATCTTTCAGACTCCACAAAACGTCTTTTGCCCGTTTAATTCTTTTCAATTCGCCATTGATACTTCGGCTTGAAGCTTTCTTTTTTCGTATATACAGATAGTAAAAGTCTCATCAACAGTTTGTACCTCCGGAAGTTGGGCCAAAGTCGCCATCTTATCCCTGTGTTTAGGTCAAGTCAATTTGCTTTACGATTCGCTTTGCTCATTGCTTCACTTACTCCTCCACAAAATCGCCCTGCGCCTCTTCCACCATTCTGGCCTCAATCAGTCCCTGGAGAACGCTGATCTCCTTGGAACCTGGAACGCGAAGACCGTTTTCTCTGTAACTGTCGATCTGGGAACATGCGTTCTTCACGCCTTCCACCGTAGCACTCTCTTGGAACACAGAGAAAACTTCCAAGATGTCTCTGAGCTCACCAAGGTCCTCTCTTCCGGCCTGGGCCACAAATTTGTCGTACTTGAGCTGTCCAACAAACTTGACACCTTCAGCAAAACGGAAATCCACCTTCAAATCGGATTGAAGGTAGTGTGGGATTCCGAAAATGGCGAACTGGAGTCTTTCGAGCTTGTCAAACCACTCATCAGTCTCCACGTCCTCAGCCTCAAGATAAGTCTGTCTAAACTCTTGCAAGTACTGTTGGCCATTCTTCTTAAATTCAGACTTGGCATTTTCCAAACCACGCTCTCTTTCTGTAAGAACTTGCTTGATTCTCCACATTGTGGTTCTGATCTCCTCACTCAAATGATCAAACTCGTGCGATCTCATACTCTCAACCTGCTGGTAAACATGCCCTTCACGATACAGCTTGTTGCGTTCTTTGAGACAAACATACCACAGACAGTGCAGATCTTCAAAAGACTTTCTACGCAGTTCAGGAACCGTCCAAGCACGTCCGGTGAACTTGATGTCATCTGGCGATCTCACAAACTTTTGGTTGTGGAAAAATTGCCATAATGGATGGTCATCTTTGACTGTGATGTTATCTATGGTTGGCAAAATCGGAGGCCTCAGCTTAATGTGCGGCGAAATCCGGTAGCCTTTGCCGGCCCGAGCGCCCGCCACCGCGCAAGTGTGGAACCTGGATATTTGATGTTTGATCATGACAAAGAATCTCCACTGAAAGGCGGTTGTTGGTGGTTCCAAACGAGTCAATGTTTGGTGAGTATGGACCGAAAAGTTGAATTTTTCAACCTCACATCGTTGAAAAAAAGCTCACAAAAGTTCAAAAATTTTTTCAGTGCGGGAACCAAAAAAAGGTAATTGCGTAACAAATTAAGTAAGATTACATAATAGCTCCTTAGTGTTTTTTTTGAGCCGCAAGGAAATTTGATCCAAAAAAGCCAGTGCTTGAATTTTTTAGCTATTTATCCAGATAGAAATAGATCAGCCCTCATACCTCCAGCGATTGTCTTGACACCTACGCAATGTTCTGTCTTTCACTGACCCGACACACTCAAAGAGAGTTATTGCTGAGAAGTAGTCACTTACACCAGCTCCCCGCAAACTCGCTGATTCCGGGGCTCCGATCTTTTGCTACCTTCCATGGTCTTTGTCAGCAGAGCGATGCCAGCACTACCCCGAAGATTAAGATTCCCAGAGCCAACAAGATGCCTCCGAGACCTACTATTCCAGAATCTGACATTCAGGAGAAGTTCATCAAAGGCGGGTCCGGTAAAGGTGGACAAAAAATCAATAAGACTAATTCCAAAGTGCAACTGACTCACGTTCCCACTGGACTCGTCGTGACGTCGCAGGCCACTCGGTCGCGGGATCAAAACAGAAAAATCGCACGCCAGATTCTTGCGTCCAAAATTGAAGATCTTGAGAAGGGGGAGATGAGCCGCAACTCGATCGTCAATGCCCGGAAACAAATGGTGAAGCAGCGCGCAAAAAGGAAAAGCAAGGCCAAGTACAAAGCACTAGAGGAGCTCAAGAAGCAGGAACAGACTTCAAAGGATCCAGAAGATATTGATGATGAACTGATCATGGTCATTGAGGAGGAAGAAGAGGAGTTGGAGCCAAGAAGCTTTACAGAGGGGCAAACAGCCAAAGACTCTACGGAGCATAAAGTTCAATGAGCGCTTTGAGCTTTCATGAAGCAGAAAGTGCTGGACTGTATCTAGACAATGTTCTCCTCAATTATCGTGTCAATCAAATAGTTTTTGACTTTATTTGGCGAGAATATCGAAGAATTTCCAGTTTCGTCTGGTTGAACTCAAAAGTACTGAAGCAAGAAAATGTGAAACAGCTCTTGGAGCGATGTTCTCGCTCGTTGGTTGGTACATACATCAAAAAACTTAATAAACTACACTAGACAACCTCGCTAATAAAATACACAGAATTGAGAAAAATTGAATCGCTCTGCTACTCGCGTCGCTCACCAAGTAATCGTCTTGGCCTTTCTCAAACTAGCCACCTGAGCTTTGTAATTCTGACTACCATGATACAGTTCCAGTAAGTGCTTGAGATGCGGGTCGTTCTGATTCATCCACTTGATGGCCTTATCGGACCAAATTCCGGGCTTTTGAGCCAGTAACTCGGCACCGTCTGTTTCGACGTAGTTTCTGATCGAGTCCAAGATGAGAGGTCTGTTGGCGGCGCAACGATGAATTAGGAAAACAGTGTAGTACTCCTTGACACCGATTTCCTTTAACTGTGAGGTCATCTTTTTGATTGGTTTCGTAACAGAAGGATTCAAAATAGCCTCTGCTTGCTGGAAAAACTCCTCTTTGCGCGGCTTGATCTCGTCCAAAGGCATCGGAATGCCGTACTTATTGAAAGAATTGGCAAACGCCTTTTCGGTGAAGAAGTTGGTGGGCTCATCAATAAACTCCATGGGCTGTTGCAGGTTCTCGATGTCAGGATCAATATTATCGGGCTCGACAGACTGCTGAATCGAGGTCATATTGACATCTACAGCAGGATCCGGCTTGATTCTTTTGGCTGGACGCTCATCCACATGGTCCACATTATTTTGAGCTGTAGAGTCCTGAATGGACTGGCTAAACTCGTGCTCGGCTTGATGCTGTGCCGCCATCGCAATAGACCTCTCAATCTGTTCCTGAGGAGTTGGGTGCAAAAATTGGTTCTCCGGTCTCGGAGTAGGCACATATCCAATTTCGGGAACCGAGGGAAGCTCTACAGAGTTGATGTTAGCGTCCAAAAACTCATTACCTTCTGGGATGTTGGGGAAGTACAACCTGGGACCCGGGTTTTTTCTAAGATGTTTTCTGGCACTGATCCAGTCCTTATTGGCGAGATTGGCCGGCATTGGTATCCTGTCCTGTCTCACTTGCATGATGTAGTACTTGAGATAGTTCGCAATGCCAAAAACGCTCAAGAAATTCTTGTATCTCTGTCTCCAGGACTCGGCCGTGTGATTCGGATACAAAGCAGCGTACTCGTCGAAGAATCCAGTGGGAAAATTGATTGATTCGAATCCTCTATCATCAGCCACAGGCCTCAATTTCAGATAAATCACTTTGCACATGCCGAAATCTTCTTCTGCAGAGAAAGTTGTGGTCTTTTTTTTCATTGAGTAGTCTCTCAGGTACTCGCCGTTTTTATCCTTGATCAAATTTCTGGAAGAGTCAGCTTTGTAGACGTACTCAATTCCGTACTTCAAAGTCCGAATCCGTTCACGCAGAGACGCAGGAGATCGGTTTCTGGAGGCGAAGTAGTCCAATTGGCTGATATCCTTGTAGATTTGATGTCCTTTGAAGCCCATCCAAGGTCTTTTTCTAATTTCTTCAAACAGAATGGCATCCTCTTCGGGCGTGAAATACCTCATTGTGGACGAGCTGGGGATCGTGGTCATATCCTGTGGATTGTGGCTTGAAGAGGACACGAGAGCGCCCTGACTGGATGAGTGCAAGAGGTAGGAAGATAGCGATTGAATACCTTTGAGCACAGAGTCCTCCACAAACTTACTTGAATAAACATTGAATCGGCGCAAATCATCCGACAAAAGATAGTCTGGAGAAGATAGAATCACGGTATCCTTTGTGACGCTTCTGACGACCATCCCGTGGTTAGACTCGATCATGTTGATGAGGTCGATGTTTCTGTCCAATGGAGGATACAAGTAGAATTTCATGGGTTGAGACGCCGCGTCCAGAAACAGGTCTGATGGCGCCGCCACAGCGTTCGCATACTGCTGGTGGTCGCTCATTTGGTGATAGACGAATGTATTTGGGGACCAAAAATGGGTTTGTTTTGATTGTTTATCGCGTCAGTGTGAGGGGTGGTTCAGGTGTTAAGTGTGTTGTTTATCTTTTTAGCCGATTTTTTGTTAATTTTCAAGAAAAAATTATTTATAGATAGAGATTTGACGTGGTTATGAGCACCGTTGATTTTTCGTTAGAGCTGATTTGGAGATCAGTAATGGAGTTGGTGGAGTTGGTTACTAAATTGTCAGCACTGCTAGGCTCGAGGTCTTCCACGTTGTCGTGACTACTTTTGCATCTTCTAGTTCATCGGTTCCAAGCATCCCTGCACTTTTTCCCACGTCTCGTGATTCTTCTTCCTCCCTTTCTCTCTCAAATTTTCAAAGTTCAAAATATAGAATTTTGAGGTCTAAGATCTCTCTTTACCTTTCCCCAACAAAAAGCCCCCCATGTCTCGCTATTACTTCCAGAATGGCCTTAGATACGTTCATCCATACCACCACGAGTACACGGCCAACGCACGAGGCCGCTGGTGGGGGAAAACCGTTTATGAACTGTACTGTGCCGAGTTCAGAAACCAGCCTCCGGAACATCACTATCACAAGATCAAATCGGGCAACATGCGACTGATCAAGAATCCGAACTCAAAAAAACACCACGTCGTTTTCCAAGGAGACCAGCTGTTCGAGACACCGATCGGCGCGGGCGACAAAATCGTCCACACGGAGCATGTTCACGAGATACCTGTTCTTCATAATGCCAAACTTGATTCCAATCTGTACCTACCAGAACGGTCAGAATCTAGCATCCCGGTAGTTTTTGAAGACGATTCTTATCTGGTGGTTGACAAACCAGCTGGGGTACCTGTGCACCCAGTGAACCTGTACTTTTATAACTCGATTCTCGAGATCATCAAGCACGATCTCTCCATTCCGGCTCTGTTACCCTGCCACAGACTCGACAAGCTCACCTCTGGAGTGCTCATTTTTGGCAAAAACAACCAGGCCACTTCGTTGGTCAAGCAGAAAATGAAGGAAAGAGATGTCCACAAGGAATATGTGGCCAGGGTGCTCGGCAAGTTCCCCGCAGAAGAGGTTGTCTGCGAGGACCCAGTAATGTACGTCTACGCTGCCAAGAAGACTGCCAACCAGTACAATCACGCCAAGACCGTATTTCAAAGGCTCTGGTACGATCCTGAAACCGACCAGAGTGTTGTCAGATGCCTGCCCCTGAGTGGATTTCCCCATCAGATCCGAATCCATCTGCGTAACCTGCAGCATCCCATCGCCAACGATCCGCTGTACTCTCCACAAAGCATATACCAGGACATCGTGCGCTCGCACAGTGACATCACGGAGCATTATTTGGAACAAGTCGAACAAAGGGCCGTGTCGAATCGGTCCAAGATGTTCTCTGGCTCCGCTTGTCCCGAGTGCAAAACTACTCTATACACTGATCCTGCGAAGGAGGAGCTACAACTATGGCTGCATTCTCGACGGTACAATGTCGCTGGACTTGAGCTGGAGTCGCCTCTTCCTCTGTGGGCTAGCCGTTAGTGACCCGCTGCACGAAACTGCTGACATACTACAATGCAATTGCATAACGTTAATCATTAGATAATCATACCTTTGCGGACATCCACCGATTATCGCGCCGCACTGTGCCCGCAAAATCTCGAAACTAGCCATGAAAAACCGTTTTTTTCGTGCCTATTGTCTCGGCTATTGTTTCGGCCGTGCACATCCCTTGGAGATAATTTTGGAAAAAAAGTGTTTGTATCAAGCGTACAAAAATGGTCAGTTGCCTCAAGAAAAGACCACCAAGACTGCAATAAAACCGGTTCGAACTTCCCGATTATGTCCAGAAGCAGACCACGGTCACGGTCGCCGTCGCCGTCGCCGTCAAGCAGAGCCGGGTCCAGAAATAGAGACTCTTCGTCGCCGTTGAGGTCAATCAACAAAAACTTCACTCTGCATCATCTACACCATCCTCACCTGGAAGACCTGCCCATTCTGGAAGACGATGCCGAAAGCGCCGACGGCGACGAGCTGTTTGCCCCGATGCTGCCCGTGTTCAGCGCACTGGGTCAGACAGAGCCGTCTGCGTGCGAGACAACCCCAAAGTCCCCTCTAGTGGGTCCAGACACCAGCCGGCGTATCGCTCAGGAGATCGAGGGAGACTTCGACCAGGAGTTCTACCAGGACACCGAGATGCAGAAGCAGCTTCGCTCAGAGAAAAGACACGCGGACCAACTGGATCAGATCGATCTTGGCGACCCGAACTCCAGCGATGACGAAACCACAGATAACGACGAGGATGCCCGGCCGTGCCCAGAGGCTCCGGAGGATCTAGGGGCTCCAGAGACTCCGGAGGACCCCGAGATCCACAACCAGTCATCCAACAAGCTCCGCAACCTCTTTCGACGGCTCACCCTGCACAGCACGGACCAGCCGCCCCCAGCTGCCATTTTCGCAGCAGACGAAGTTCCTCTGGAGATGGCCGAGGATACAATCTCGATTAAGACTCACGCCACCACACACGCTCCTTTTCAGACTCTGACGTCCAAGTTGTTTTCCTGGAGCGGCACACCCAACCCTGCCAAGGCCGGGTTGCTCTCGGGGGTCACAGCGAGAGGCAGAAGAGGCAGGCCAGAGGACGAGGAGAATTTGCTGGCTTGTTCAGATGACTTGTGCGAGGCCAGAGATATCGTGGGGACTCATATACCTTTGCGGGACTTGAAGAAGTCCAAAAGAAACGACTCTGACGAGTTTCTGATGAGACCGTTGCTGGAGAACTACGACGAGACCGTGACGGACGAGATTCCTTTGCCGGACAAAGTGAGGACCGGAATCCCTTCGAGTTTGATGCGTCTGTACAACCAGGAGACCGATTTCAGGGAGTACGATGATGAGTTCGATCAGTCGGACACGGAAGAGTCCAAACTGAGGAAGAAACTGAAAAAGCTCAGGTTCTACAACCGGTCCAACTCGTCGCAGAACGACGTGCTCTCTCCTCAGTCCTCGAACGACAGCTGTAGCAGCTCGAGGCCGAAACACAAGAGAGCGTTCTCGAGCAACTCTTTGGTGAGTCTGTTTTCCAAAGAGAAGCGCAACTCCGACGACAAGCTGGAGCTGCCGAACTTCTCGTCGTATCCCTCCGGGGAGAGAAAAATTCTCAAAGAGCTGCTCAAGCTCAAGAAGAAGAGAAACCACGAGACCTCAGCTCGGATCACGGTCCATATAGCGGACATCTTGCAACGGCAGAAGTTCATTCTGACGCTCTGCAAGGCCTTCATGCTGTACGGGGCTCCCAACCACCGTCTCGAAGAGTATCTAGGGGCTGCAGCGAGGGTCCTGGAGATCGACAGTTCGTTCATCTACCTTCCCGGGTGTATGATTGTGTCTTTTGGAGATCCGTCCACCCGAACCTCCGAGATGAAGCTCGTCAGGGTGTCCCAGGGACTGGATCTGGGCAGATTAGACGAAGCCCACAGACTGTACAAGAACGTGGTCCACGACCGTTTGGGAGTGGAGGAAGCCTCGGAGAAGCTCGAGGAACTGCTCAATCGTCCGAACTATATCAACACTTGGCAGTGTATCCTGCTGTACGGCGTGGCCAGCTGCACAGTGATCAGCTGGGCTTTTGGGGGCTCGTGGCTCGACATTCCGCCTACTTTTGTGCTGGGATGCCTGCTTGGCTTCCTACAGCTTGTAGTGGCCCCGAAATCTTCGATCTATTCCTCGGTTTTCGAGGTCAGCAGCTCCATCTGGCTCAGTTTCATCGGCAGGGCCATCGGAACCATTGGAGGGGGCAGGTATTTCTGCTTCAGCGCGGTTGTCCAAGGAGGCCTGTGTATGATTTTGCCCGGATACATCATCCTGAGTGGGGCACTGGAGATACAAAGCCGGTCGTTAGTGGCTGGATCCGTGCGGATGTTCTACGCCATTATCTACTCGCTTTTTCTCGGCTTCGGACTCACTCTCGGCTCGGCCCTGTACGGATGGATGGACAAGTCGGCCACCACCAACACTAGCTGCTCTTCCAACATCTCGCCCTGGTTTGATTTCTTGTTCGTGCCGCTTTTCAGCATCTCTCTGTCACTGGCATCACAGGCCCGACTCCACCAGATCTCCATCATGACCATCATTGCCTGTGGGGGTTACGTTGTGTCTTATTTTTCGTCCCAGCATTTCAACATCACAGCATTCAACTCCGCGCTGGGATCTTTCACGATTGGACTTCTCAGCAACCTGTACTCGAGATCCGGAAAGTCGTTTCGTCGGATTGGCTACTGCAACTCCGCGTTCACCTCGATGCTCACAGGCATCTTCGACCAGGTTCCTGGGGGTGTTGCCTCGAGAAACGTGCTGGCTGCTGGAATCAGCCAGCTTTCGAGCGCTTCGAACGGAACCTCTACGGTTTCCACAGTGAGCAATAGCACTCTTTTGTTTGGTATTTCCATGGCGGAAATCGCTATCGGTATTACCGTGGGTTTGTTTTTCAGCGCAATGGTGGTGTATCCGTTTGGAAAGAAGAAGACCGGGTTGTTCAGTTTGTAGTGCATGATTGGAGACGCCTGTTGTCCTGCATCTCTGAAGTATGTGAGCATGGTGGATCATGAAAACTCTAGTTAGTTACTGATGCCATTCATATTGACCGTGGGTGTGGGGTAACCTCCGCTGAGAAATAACATTTTCACTTCATTTGCGAGCTCATTGAGCATCAGTTATTCGGAAGTGTCAAGTCCCAGCCGTTTTTTTGGCATCTGACAACGTTGACAAAGGCAAGACTTACCGAATTCACAATTGCCTGATAATTCGACAAAAAAATGGTAGCTCTCCCAAGTCGTGTGATACAAGTAGTCACAGACCAACTCGTGTACTCTTGATGGTCTTGTTTCTGTTCTTTCTAATGTCTCTTCCACTATTTCCCAACTTTACTTGTTATACCCCCCTCTTTTTGCTCCCTGTTTTCCCATAAAATCCAAGTGATAATTTTATAATTTGACATTTTTATCGCGATTTTCTCCGCCCCAAAAACGGCAAATCTACAGTAAAAAAATAATAAGCCTCAAACCCTTTTTGCCATACATTAACTTGAGTTGATGCTCCATTACCCCACAATCATGCCCCCAGCGACGCTGCCACCAGCATTGTCCCTGACCACTGAGCAGGACTCACCAGGACTTGCTCCTTCGGAGCTTTCGGGCAACTTCCCATACTACAGACTACAGTCTTCTGTTTGCGTAGATGAGGAGCTAGACATGCTGATTTTGTTCGGGGGATTCGACCAAGACGACCGCCTGGATGACAACGTGTACCTTTTGGACCTCAAAACAAGCAAGTGGCTTCCGCCCAGAAAATCAGGCATATTCAGAGAAGGCCACTCTTGCACAGTGGTTGGGAAAGGCAAAGTGTTTGTGTACGGAGGTTTGCCGGTAGACGACCAGTACCACCAGACAACAAGGAGCAGCACGTCTGGCAAAAATGCCTCGCTGAGGAATTCTCAGATCCTCCAATATGATTTCATTGAAGACGTGTGGTCGGTGCCTTTCCAACATCCGGCCACAGTCAATATGCCAGGATGTATATCAAGACACTCGATTTGTCTTTCTAGCGACAAAACCAAAGTTTACATCACGGGAGGATACAACAACGCCATCAAAGAAGAGCCAGTCGATGATCTATACTGTTTTGATCTCAAGTCGGGACGATGGGATCGCAGAACGTTTGTGAGCCGATTTGACCACTTTGTGTGTGAATCTGACCACAAAATCTGGTCATTTGGCGGCCTCTCGAAGCAGATGAACCACGTCAAGAAAATCGCCATGTTTGATATTGAGAACAACGCCATTAGTGAACTCAGACTAAGCAACATGCCCAAATTGCTGACGGGAAATCACGCCTATGTGAAGGTCTCGAGCCACAAAGTGCTCGATATCCTGACCTCACAGTGGTCACTAGACCAGGAAACAGTGAAACCTTCGATTGGGGTGTTTGACCTCCAAAACCTCAAGTACAGCCCGGTGGTGAGCGGCAATCTAAGCCTGTTGACCCAGTTCAGATGGAAACACTTTTTCGTGTACCGCGATAACCTGTGTATGATCGGGTATCCCTTGACTCCAGAGACAAACGACACATCGTACGACTACAATCTAACGAACCTGATGAAGATACCGCTTTTCAGTTTAGGTGTGTCCGATCAAGCCCACGACTCTGCTCAAGATTCGAGTCTTTTGGCTCAGTTTTATCAGCTATACCTAGACCAGGAATTCACGGACTTCCAGATCACTGCGGTCAATTCGACAGTGAGACCCGCTGAAGATGATACCGACTACGAGAAATCTGGGCCCCTCAATGTCCACAAGCTGGTTTTGATGAGTAGATGGCCCTATTTCAAGAAACTTTACCAAAGTGGGATGGCTGAAACTTTGTCAAACGAAATGTTCATACCTGAGCCAATCTCTTGTGTGAAACGGATGATAGAGTTTTTTTACACCAACTCCATTGAAGGGTGTTCGCTAGAAGAGACGACTGGCCTTTTGATGCTTTCAGAGCTGTACGAGCTGTGGAATCTCCGATCTCTGCTTCTTAGCCGCATATACACCAATGGTTTCCGAATAAACACGATCCTGAGAGTTTGGGAAATCTCTTTGTATCTGCAAGATCCAATCTTGAGAACCAATTGTGAGTCCTTCATTTTTCAAAACTGGGGCAAACTAGTCAAAACAAAATATTTCCGCAGTCTGAACAAAACCCTGATGTTGAAGTTGTTTGATCGGCTTGGGGACGACTGTAAGATTGTGCATTCCACGGAGGAGCTGGAGCACACGGGATCCGTGCAAAAGAAGTTGAAGCTGGGCGATGACAATACAGACGGGTCTCTGACCAGATACTCTACGCCCATACCTTCTGCGATTCCTGTATTCGGCACTCCGAACACATTTCTGAATGGAAGTTTTGGCTATCATTCGCCACCTCCATTCACCGAGGAGGACGAGGACGATGACGAGTATGGAAGTCAGTACACCGACCCCAATGGCACGTTGCTGACTCAATTGGGCCAAAATGAAGATGATGATATGCATGAGTGATGAGTTAACATGGGAGGAGACCAATGGGGTATTACGGGAAAGCACGCGGTGAGTAGAGGAAGCATTGGAGACCTCACAAAGAAATTCATGAGTACACATAAAGCAAACTGCATTTGATACATATAATACCATTACTATAAATGAACATCAATGATGTGAATCAACAAAGATACCATTATTTTATGATTACACCAGATCGGTGAAAATAACAACGAGAACAACATGGAACAACTTGAATCAATATGCGGCAATCCGGAATCTTGCGAAAGGCTGCCCATTATTATATCAATGGGCGTACACATATCTTGATTCAACAAGATAATCACACCAAGTAGCATCAAGTAATGGAAAAGCTTCCCAAATATTGTACCACACATCAGAATACCATCTCTTTCGCCTTTAGTTTACAACCCCCATATCACTATGCAACACTATCATTATATTAGCAACTAGATACCACCGGCTTCTCTGAACCACCTGATGGCTCGATCGAAGCCGGCCACAACAAGCCCGTCGTTGTTGCCTTCTCCCTGGATCGCTCCAGGCTTTGTGAAAACCAGGGCACAGCAGACGGCGTCATCGAGCCTGTTGGAGTTGGCCAGTGCCTCGTCATCTACATCGGATTTGCTCACCACTATGGTGGCCTCCTTCTGTCTCGTTTTGGTGCTCCAGATCCTGACGGTGTTATCGAGGCCTCCCGTGGCCAGTAGAGTGCCCTCGTCGTTGAAGGAGACCGCGAGACACCAACTCTGATGGGCGTATCCGCCTATTCCCACGTTCGAGGAATGCGTAGCGTTGGTCAAACTGCCGATGACCTCGCCATACTTCACGTCGTAGAGATACACAGTTCCGTATGAGCCCGAATCTCTGGCCACTGCCAACACAGAACCTCCCGGCGAGAACTTGACGCTCCTGACGCTCGAAAGCGAGCTGGAAGAGGTGGCTCTGAGTCCATGAGAACGGAACTCGTACAATGGCTTGAGATACTCCAGATCGTAGATGTACACGGTTCCGTTTTGGTGGCCGACGGCCATTCGCTTGAAAGCAGGGTCCAGATCAAGACACATGGCAAACGAGGACTCGGTGGCGGGTGTGGTTCCAACGTACGAGAGGAATCCTTCGTTCTCGATGACTTCTTCAGACTTGCCCACGTTCAAGGCGTACGCCTGGGTCTGTCCCGAAGACTGGGTCACTGCCAGCATGTGTCTTTCTCCTGCGGCATCTTTCATGAGTTTGACGGCCCAGAATGAGGTTTTTTCGTTCGTGAGCTCGACTGGGATATCGGTGACTGGGTCCAGCTGCTCCAAATCAAAGTTGTAGCTCAGAAGATAGAACTTGCCCGCAAACGACACCGTCGCCACCAGCAGGACGCGTTCTGCGGCCACTGTGTCTTCAAAAGTGCTCACATGGTGCAATCCAAGCTTGTCGACCAGTTTCTCGAGTACCAGTTTCCTCTCTGGCGAATGGTTGGACCAGAACTTGAGGTATCCGTCTGAGGAGCATGTCACGGTGAAATCTTTGGTGGTGGCCAGATCCAGAATGTCGGATCGGTGCGCGTCTCCTGCAATCGCTGTTGATATGTACTGTTTTCCCATGGTATCGGCGTGGCTTTATTTGGGGGTTTGCGAGGGGTGATGTGCGGGACAAATGAAGGATGAAGATGTGTGAGAGCGTGCAGAGCTGAACTTCTTGAATAATTTTTTAGACGTTTGGTTTTTTAGAATTTTTGATGTGAATTTCGCTACCAAGATTTTGCACATGGTCACATCTCCAATCTGATAAGGTACGAAACGATGAACTCCCCGAAAGCCAACCTTTAGTCCCATCTCACGTCTACGTTATTTTTGTGCTTCAACACTCGTCATGGTGGAGGTGAACATTCCAACGGCAACACCCGCGAACGGCTACACGCTGTACAACATCGAAGTCAAACTGTCTGCCGACTCGGCGGCGCACAAGATCAGCAAACGGTACAGCGACTTTGCCGCTCTAACAAAACAACTAGAGACACAGGTCAACCCCGCTTTGCTGCCCCAGCTTCCTTCGAAGTATACGTCGCTGTACAAAAGCTCGGCCCAGCTTGTTGACGACCGCAAAAAGGGTCTATGTGAGTTTTTGGCAGACCTGTTGAATGACTCAGATATGAGAAGCAGACCAGAAGTGGCTGAATTCTTGAGACTGCCTGTCTCGGTGCTGGCACAGCCACGATTGGCTGCGGGAACGCGGAGTGACCCTGAAGTTGATACCCCTTTGCATTGGCTGGACACATTGAGAGACGTAAAGTCTGTGCTCCAAAACGTACGCACCAAGATGTTTGCCCAAAAGTCCAACACAGTGGAGTGTCGCCGGCTGTTAGAAGCTGCCAAAATTGAGATAGAAGCTCTCAAGGCGTACCTGGACCGCTCTGGCCAGGAATTGGGGCCCGGCGAGACCACCAGAAGACGTAATCTGGTGGCTCAGCAGCAACAAGACTACACAGAGCTGAGCTCGCTGTTGGTTGGAATGGCCACGATGACCAGCCAAAACGACCAGGGTATGGCATTCAAGGATACACAGGTCAAGCCAGCTGTTTTCAAGCGCAGTCTTGGCAAGGCCAAGGAAACAGATACCACCAAGGGGCTCGACAACCAGCAACTTTATCAGCAGCAACAGTTGCAACTAAGCAGACAGGACGAAGATCTAGATGGACTGAGAAGGATCATACAAAAACAGAAGCAGATCGGATGCGCGATCAACGAGGAGCTGAGCGTACAGAATGAGTTGCTGAAGAATCTGGACGAGCATGTGGAGAGCAGTCAGCAAAAGATGAACACAGCGAAGAGGAAGATTGGAAAAATCTTATAGACAACCACCAATGACAAGCGGAGCGGGCGACAACAAAAAGTGTCTAACAGCCTCTCGAAATGAGCTTGCTCCAACGATTGGGGCAAAACACATGTTTCGGCCGGGTTTGGCGTAACAAGCTTTGCATCCTGGGCTACATCTTTTCTTGATGACTAGCTGGTACAATCTGTTTTCGGGGAGGAGCTTTGGTTTTTCTGAGCTACTGGGACGCTAATACGTTGCCTGCTACGAGAAGAAATTGCTGTCAATTGGGAAAGTTGAAATAAAAAGATAATGTGATTTGGTTTGCACTTCCAAAAATCAGAACTTTCAAAGGTGGCAATAATTCATGATCAAAACGGGTTCTGTGATCTTGATTGAATAACGGCAAATAGTTGACCCACTGCTTAGCACGTTCCCCTGAACGAAGAATGCTTGTGCCCATGTCCATGTCCATGTCCATGTCCCGCATCACTTTTTTCCTCATCAACCTCTTTGACCTTCATCAGTTTCTCATTCCCGTCATTTGCAATACTCAGCAACATATTATAGACCATGACCTTCCCGACCGCGTCCGCATCTCGCTGGTTCTCTGCTGACCGCATCTTCTCGACGTTTCTCCTCACAAGCTCCGAAGACCTCACCAGAACTTCCATGACTTCGACAATGTCGTGCATGAGCTTGTCCAGCAGCTGCGACGTCAGATTGTACTTGGCCACAATACGCAAAATCTCGTTGCTCGTTCCCATTTCCGGCGGATCCGATGTCTTGGGCAGGTTGTAGTTTGGAATGATCCATTTTCTCGAACGAAGCAATTTTGAAACCATCGATTGGGGGATGTCAGGATACTTTTCAGCAAACTCCTTAGAGAATTGGAAAGAGACAACAGGAAGTGCAGGATTGAAATTGGAGTGGCGAGCAGCCGAGCCTTTGATCTTCTGAGGCCGAACAAAGTTGGATCCTCGTGCTGTGACTCCTAGCGGAAGATGCAGGTTTGAGACACAAGTGAAAAAACCAGTTTCCTCGAGAAAATAGGCCAACAAACGGGCATTAGTCAGACAATTATCAAAGATCTCTTGGAAGCCCTGGCGACCGAGGTGGAGAAAGTTGAAGTATTGGTGCACCACCTGGAACCCTGGTCTCGAAAAATTGAGATTGAACGACTCTTCTAGTCCTCCAAGGTACTGAAGCTGGAACTTGAGGTCCTGAGGAAGCCAGTCTTGGTTCCGAAAGACGACCCAGCCTAATCCGGCAGTCGCAAAGCCAAACTTGTGGCCAGAACAGTTGATGGACTTGACTCTCTCGATGCGAAAGTCCCAAACGTAATCTGGGTAAATGATAGAGGCAATCATGGCTCCGGAGGCTCCGTCAACGTGAATCGGAACGAAGTGCCCGGACTCTTTTTCAAAATCTGCCAAGATAGCATCCACCTTTTCGACACTTTCAAATCCACCCGTGAAGGTCGACCCGAGAATAACAAACACTCCAATGGTATTCTCGTCGAGGTTTTCCCTGATTTGGCTGTAATCAATCAGAAAGTCGTTAGCAGAAACAGGAATAATGCGGGCTTCTACATCAAAGTAGCGAGCAAACTTCTCCAGAGCCACTTGGCAGCACGAAGCCATCAGAATGTTCGGGCGATGTGCGTCTTTGTTCTGCTGCAAGCGTTTGGCCTGCCAGTTTTTTTTCATAGCCAGGCCTCCCAGCATTATCGCCTCGGAAGAGCCTGTGCAAGCAGTGCCAATTGCAGTGGGACTCCCAGGAGATTCCTCGCTTTTTTCATAAGGTGCATTCCACAAGTCTGCAAGCACAGAGACACACCGCTGCTGCAACTCTAGCATCATAGGATACTCGTCATTATCAGCGAGATTTTTAGTCAGATTCTCCACAATAAGCCGTTCGGCATTCTCGTCCACGTAAGTATTGACAAACGAGGCCAGATTCAGCGTGGTATTACCGTCCAGAGTCAGATCATCATGAAGCATATCATATGCCTGCACAGCCTCAATGCCACGCTCAGGAAGTTTGTATTTGTCCTGAATTCCACGGAACTTAGCAACAAGCTTTGATTCTGGCTCTTCTGCTGCCCGTTGCTCATGGTAGTGGTTCTTAGTCGAAATGTATCTGTGAATAAGTCCATTTCTGGGAGCTTCTTCCGCAAGCAATTGATCCTCCAGGAGGTCTGGATTGATATGTTTGGATAGTGTCATGATTGAATACAGATTGGTGGGGATTTGAAGAAAATGGGAATGCTGATGGAGTCCAAGATGGGTGTGTAACTGATGGTCAAATAGTAGTGGACTTATTGTTGCTGATTGCGGCTCAGGCAAAAAAACCTGGGGGTGAAAATGGCAGATTAGGGCGATGCAGTGAGCAAAAAGCGGGCGAATAAACATACGAGCAAACCAAGGTGATTGGTCAATTGCTTTGCAGAGGTATTCATCTGTACTCAAGATGTCTCTAATTGGTTGACAGTCTGCCTCGCTCTTATTGTATACTTGAACAGTTCATACAAGCAGTATTACAGAGTCAGTCATTCCGATATAATCACGTGATCAAGTTCTATATGACTGAACATACTACTTTTGAGCCAACTCTTACAGCTCATCTACTTACTATTCGATTATTGTTAGACTTCTTGTTGACTGCTGTAATACACTAAATACTTAAGTAATGTTTGATGGCCTCCTCGGTCTTATTAACGAGATCTCTGTACTTTTGTTGCGTCTCGATCTGGTCAAGGAAGATCTTGTACTTCGTATTGAGCAACTTGCGGTCTGGATCACTCTGGCTCGAAGGGAAGATGATTCTTCCAACACCAGAAAGCTCACTCATCACCTTCCACAACTTGTCGCCCGGTTGTAAGGCACCGACCGATTTTCTCATACTGGAAGCTCTTCTTCTGCTAGAAAGGAAATTTTGCGACGCAGTGGCCTGAGCTCCCGTCTTGGAGCCAAACGAAATCAGTCCTTCCTCTTCTTCATCAGACTCGTCCACAGATGGCTCGCCAAGTTGTTTTGACTCGTCTTCGATTGGAGTCATGATCGGGAATGGATAAGATGACTGGGCATTTCCAGCAGCAAGAGCACTGATCGATGTCATAGAGGCAGTGGCCGAAGGAGCAGTGTACGGAGAAGGAGGCTGATCTGGATTGGCAACCTCGTTATTGGTCATGAACGACGCATTTGAATTTCTTCTGGACTTCGAGGCGTCTCCTTTACGGTGTTTGAGAGCATCCTCAGCCGCAACTGCTCCCAACATGGCCGCGCCAAACACAACAGAAGCATCAATGTATCTTGGAATCACAATTGGCAGCCCAGTACAGTCTGCCAAAAGTCTCATGAGCAAACCGTTTCTGCACTGGCCTCCACTCATGAAAATTGCATTGATCTCGTACCCAGAGGCTTCCATCTTCTCAATGATCTGTCTAGTTTGCTGTCCGATAAACTCACAGGCTCCCAAATATTCAATGGCCAAAGAGTCCAAACTGGTATCCATTGACTGACCAATAATAGAGGCTCTCATCTGTGGGTCCGCAATTGGAGATCTGTTCCCGTGGAAATCTCCATAAAAGAACAGATTTTTGGCTAATGCCACCACAGATCTCTCCTTGTTGGATTTCTTTAATGTCTCCAATCTCGAGTTCAGAAAATCAAATCTAGAGCATCCGGATGCCTCAGAGGCAACACCTAGCTCCGTGTAGGCGGGATGTGTAGACAAAACGTGCGCAAGTAAAGCACCAGTACAAGATTGACCTCCTTCAGCAAGCCAGAATCCTTTGGCCATCACATCTCTGTATGGACCCCAAACTCCTTCAACGAAAATCGGTTTGTCATCTAAGCAAATGTGACAGGTCGATGTACCAGCCACTGCTGCCAATCTGCCCTTGGCCTTGGACATACCAATGAGATTTTTGTCCTGCTCGACCAAACGGTCGATCGGTATCTCGGTTTGAGCAGCAACAGTACCAATCCAACCAGCGTAAGCATCAATGACACCAGAACCAACGTAGCAGTCTGTTGTAAGACCCAATTCCTCAGCTGCAGCCTCAGTCAAAGCGCCCACAGTCTCACCAGCAGAAAGATAAGTTCCATTGACTCCCGACAAACCACCCAGTCTCCTGAAATTGTCCTCCACCAGCTCAGGAAGGTCCACTTTGTTCAAAAACTCGGCAGACCAGCCATTTCTGTTGGTGATTCCTTCAGGGATATAACCTTGCTTACACACAGTGGAACAGAAAGATCTGGTTTCCTTTCCGGTAGCTTTGTGAGTTAGATAATCTGCGAGGTCGTAGAACTTGCAGTTTTCGAACAGAGACTTTCCGTTTGCATCCTTGGGCATGTGGTTCTTCAGCCATTTCATCTTGGGAAGCTCCATTTCGATCGACATCTTACCACCAACATATTTGAGGCACTCGTCCCCGGTGGCATTGATTTCATTCACCTCCACCTCCGCTCTATGATCCATCCACAGGATAATGTTTTCAATGTTATCTTCCCAGTCAGGACCCACAGCCATAGGCTCATCGGTAGATTCATTGATCGCCACTAGCGAGCAAGTGGCGTCGAATCCCACTCCAAGAACGCTTGCAGGGTCGATATGGGACTGGGAAATGGCCGTTTTTGTACAGTAGCAAATTGACTCCCAAATTTCTGTTGAGGATTGAGTGATGTGGTTAGCTTTAATCTCGTGCCGGGTGATTGGTCTCTCAGCAAGTCCTAGAATTGCTCCTGTTTGGTCAACCACTGCTGCTCTTGCCGAACCTGTTCCAACATCAACTCCCACATAGTAGATTGGTTCTTGGGACTTGGCATCAGCTGTTTGCAGACTCTTGAGAGACAAATGAAACGGATTGGTGAAGGACTTGGTTGGTTGGATGTGCGACATTTTCAAATTGAGCACAGAAAAAAGGGGCTCTAATCTATTACAAAGATAAGAAGCCTGGAAACGCAGGTAAAACTTTCAATTGCTTAGTAGTGGCCACAATGTCTCTGGGGAACAAAACCACTGCAAATACAGATGTGCAGATGGTAAACAGAAGAGATATAGTTGCTGCCTTCAGAAAAATAAAGAAATGAGAGGTTTTGTCTGTTAAGAAGGAAACTATGATTTATTTATACATGCATGCGATGGTGGCGCAACCTGCTGAACTTGTGGCTGGTGAGCGCCCGCGAACGTTCGCGGCGCTGGAGCAAGGAGGGTTTCCGTATGCTGCGCCTGGCGGTTGCGCGCGAGCTGCAAGCACTGCGGGAACGTCGCCTTCGTTGATTTTCCTCGCGCTCCATAGTATGTGGCGGTGCAATTGAATGGAACTCCGTAACTGCAGATGTTTAGACAAACCAATTCCGAGCAGGACAAACGTACATCTTCCAGACAGTTCTCCGGCCAACAAGCCACGTAACGGAAATCCTTGGCATATGATCAGCTGCTAATCGGGGTGTTGACTTCCAGTTCCAATTCCATTTCCACGCCCATTTACTCGACAATTTCATTCTCATACATCAATTACGTCATAGCCTGCGTGCAAATTTATTTCGAGTAAATCGAGCATTACATAATACATTACTTAACGCAGCTAATGCTGCTGGCCTCTGGCGTTTATCAGCTAGTTGAAGACGACGACGTAGACGCAGACGCCTGTGCGCCTGTGCTCACGCCTGCGGTCGTGCCTGTGCCAGCTCCTGAACCTGAGCTGCCGTTGCCGCCTTTGCTGAGATACTTGTCACAAATACCGACAACAAAATCAAACTGCTCGTTTTCATTAATAGTTTTGTTGAGAATCTGGATAGTTATTTTTTTTGTTTGCTCTTCGCTAGCAGTTTGCATCGACTTTTCAACAAGTGAGCACAAAAATAACTCTAGCGCACGCCCCACCGCCACCGGCGTTGCTTGTGCCACCTTCCCGATATCCTCATCGCTTTGCATCAGTTTCTTGATTCTTGCAGACGGGAAATGCGTCTTGATTCGACTGAACCGGCTTGGATCTTCTTCCATTATGTACGCGCTTACGTAATCGAAAAACTTGTGTGAACCATATTTCAATTTTTTTTTCTCAAATCAAAGAACGGGAAATGATTCAGTTCTTATATACAGTTTAGCCGAGTGAGAAAAATACGTGGAAAAAAACAGGGGTGTAATGGAGTCATGAAAAATGCTGGGGAATGAAAGTTGGCAAAAAAACAAGAGGAAATTTGGGAGGTGTAAAAACGATCTGCCCCGAGTTCCATTATCCGGTATCCATTACCTTTTGTTGACTCCCTGCCATCCATTCTCTGTATCCCTCCCCCGTTTTAGTTTCTTCTTATCTACAAGGCTGTGCTAATTCGACTGGTGAAACAAAAAATATTTTCTTCCGGATTTTTTTTTATTTCTCGACTCTTGGGGGAATAAACGTCCGGGCTGTGCAAGGTATATCTCTAGGCTTTGTGGGGGTTGGCCATGAGGGTGTGTCCCCAAGGCCCAGAATGAGAGGTTTGAGTGAGTCAATGTTCTGAGATTTACTTCTTCAAATTTGATTTTGAGCTGTAAAATTACTTCGCTGACAACCAATCGTGGCAGCTGTGACACCTTTATATCTTAGTATCAAGCTTCTAGCACATCAGCCATAACATTCCACCACTTGCTAACTTTTGATATCAGCGATGACGCATCACAGGAAACGGTCTGGGAAGAGAACTGGAGCCACCAAAGTCCAGATATAAAGAAGGAAACAGAACCAGGAGCTGATGATTTTCACCCACGTGTTGAAGTAGGTGCGTCCCACGGGAATGAACCCGCCGTTGTCCAACTCGTAGCCCACGTTGATCGTTAGAAGCGCCGCAATGTACTGAGTAGCCAAGAAGAAGATAATGTGAAACAAAAAGTAGTTGTACTTTGTGAAATTTTTCTCTTCTCCGAGCTCGTCGTCTGAATCGTCAAAATACGCTGGGTCTCTCAGGGCGCTTTCTGGAAGCGATCCTTCGTTCACAGCCTGGCGAATGGCCTCAATACGCATCTCATTTCTGGTTTGGGGAGGTTGCGTAATCACCTCCATGACCGAGTCATACTGCTCAGATTGGCTGGCGTAATTACCATTAGACGAGCCGTGGCTGAAAGCCGAGTTGGCGGCAGCACGCGTGGTGGTGTATGCAACAGCGATAAAGGTGAAGACAGCACCCAAAATAATGGTAAGCGTTCGAGTGCCACTGGACCTCACCAACGGATTGCACAGCTTGTCGTCGGGCTCACTCAGACAGGCACTAAATATCAGATACGTGCAATAAATACAGCACATCGACGATTGAGCCAGGCCAGCATTTGGATTATATTCTTGCACAATCGGGGCCACAGAGAGGCCAGTGGCCACGAGCACAAAGAGCAAGTTCACAGTTATGGCTGTCGTATTGAGCGTGCAACCGGTCTGAGAGAAGTAGATATACATCACAATGGTCATGGCCACCACTCCGAGGTACATGATGAGCGTTCCGCCGACAAGTAGGCTTCTCCAAAACGATGAGCCTTCAAAGCAAGTTGCCCCATCGTCGTCGCTTGAGTCATTGAGGTAAATCTCGCCCTCCTCGATGCGTTCGAGACAGGTTTCTGCCCACTCGTGAGCAAAGTCCACCAGGAGAATGAGTCCGATGGCGATGAATAGGGTGCTGAAAACGATGGAAAGGTAGTTGCCCCAGAAAATGAAGAACTTGTCTGGTATCAGGTACGTCGTGATGATTAGGGCCACCAGAACACCAATTTTGGACATCCAGTAACCGTTTTGTATCACCCCCCGCGGATTGGATGTCGATCTAACGCCTACCAAGAGACCTGCAAGAGCCAAATGAAGCATTCCCAGCGAGAAGTTGAGTCTCTGAACGCTCGTGAAGCCGGTGCATCCGTGCTCTTTGCAGTACGCATTGCCAAACTTGAACAGGCCCCAGGTCAAATTCTCAACGAACCTTGTCAACGAATGGCTCAAAGAAATCCAGGATAGAATCGAGTTCACCAGAAATATTAGAGCGTATGTCACACGGGTTGCTACTGAGGATTTGAACGTTCCAGCGAGCGGGTTCATCTTGGAATTCATGCAGCACGAGCACACCGAAGCCCCGAAACACGACGCAAGCCAGTTACCCGCCATTGTCACGGGTAGCATCGGAATTGAGAGCACTGCTCCCATGTTGTGGTATTTTTATGAGTGAAGACAGAGAGTGGGGAGTGTGGGGATTGTTGAAGGACGGAGAAGTGAAGGGTATTTATTGAAGTCTGATGATTGCTGCTGAAATTATGCTGATTCTTGATAGGGAGCACAAATTTGAGCGCCAGAGTTATCAAGGAGCAACAATATAGTCCAAAGTGATAGAAGTTTTGTAATGTATAGCTTTCAAATTGTGCGAAGAAGTGGTGTATATGATAAGATAGTTGCATCTTCTGTTATGAGCCGTCAATTTGCTATCAATAAAAAGACGATCGTGGAATACAAGGGTGGCGGTGCTACACCGCCACACTAGCCACAACGGTTTTTTTTTAGTTTAATTGTATCACGAGAGATATCAAACAGATAGACCGAGGGTTTGAGCTCAACGAAAGCCGTTGGAACAAGGCCCATAGACAGGATCCTTTTTCTTCCTGTCTTTTCCTTATTATGGAATCACAAGAGCAGCATTCCTCACTGCCCTCTGGCCCTGCAAAATCCACCCCTGTGGTGGTCAAAATCGGCTCTCGGTTCATAGAGCTCGGAATCGCTGGCGACTCCAAGCCATTAGTCGTGGTACCCACGTCCGTATGGAACTCTCAGCAGCTTTTTTCCCTCAACGGCTCAAGAAACCATGATGAACTCAACTCGGACTTTGAAAACTACAAGTTTGATCTCCTTCACTTCCAATACCTCTTCCAGCCAGATCTGCTCATATACTCAGACTCAGACTCGCTCGTCCAATCGTTCGAGTATAACCTGGAAAATCACCTGTTCGATTTGTTTCTTCGCCTCCTCAAGCAACAGCAACTCAACATCACCCGTCTGAGGGTCTTTCTGTGCACGAATAGCATGCTCAATAGCGCCTACAAACAAGTCCTCACAGATGTATTTCTTGCTCGCCTCCAAGTTCGCTCTATTCTGTTCCTCGAGAACACTCTGATGACCGTGATGGCTTCTGGTCTACGAAATGCTATTGTCGTTGATCTTGGGTGGCATTTCACGACTGTGGAACCTGTCTACGACCTTCGAGTACTTGGTAATCACTCACAGTTCTCCAACAAGGCTGGCTGCAAGTTGCACTATCTACAGGCTGAAAATATTGAGCAGTTCACCCATCAAAAACACTCGTTTGACTCCATACAGAACTTGCTGATCAGCAAATGTTATGTAAGCACTAAACCAATGCCCGACAAAACAATCTCATTTGAGGATTTCCAACTTCCACACTCACTTATCTGCGATCCAATCGAGCAAATCATATTCCAGAAACCTTCTCTTTGGCACCTCAACGACTCTCACGAGAAATCACCCCTCCAAATGATCTCCGAAACTCTTACAGAATTACCAGTCGACCTGAGAAAAGAACTTGCCTCAAACATAATCATTACCGGCGGATTGAGCGAAATTCCAGGAATGAAAGCAAGAATAATTCAAGAACTGCAGGGGTTGTTCCCCTCATCTCGCTGTGTCAAGACACTCGGAGGATGGTGTGGAAGCAGCCTGTATTCTTCAACTATTTTGGTCAAAGACCGAAACTTTAGTAAAGCAGGGGAATTTAAAAGAGAGAACTATGTAAAATAAAAGATATATACACATGTACATACGCCACGACGAATATCGGTAAAAAACGAACAAATTGTATACTCAATCAAATACTATAAACTACTCGCAACGTAGGTGTGTTGCTTTTTCAATCTCAAGGAGTCAGATTTGGAAACAAAAGGATTAATAACAGGGCTGGACGGAATCATGTCAAAATTAAATTCTTCTTTCTCCTCCCCCTCTCCATCCTCGTTCAATGTCTCTGACAAATCGTAGTATCTCTCCCAAGGATACTTGGACAAATACTCACTGGCACACATGTCGCCAAAGTGAAGTATACGATAAAACAAACGATAGAACTGTTCCCCAATACTAATTCTCTCTCTTTTGCTCGGATCACAGTCCAAACTATCTATCTCATGGTCCAAGATAGTGAGCAAAAGTGATTCGTTAGTGGGACAGTTTGGGTTGTACTCCAAGGTATCGTAAAAAGGGCACGCGTACGAGACTGGTGACGACGCAATATTGTGTAAAATCAATGGGGTGTTTCTTGGGGCGAGGGGCTGGCCATGTGGCTTGATATAGACTTTCGTAAACGCCGAATCGCCCTTATCCGTCTCGACGTCATTCAAAGCTTCTATTTGCGCTAACGCGTCCAGAGAGCTTCCAACAACCACTTTTGGATACGTCAGCGGCACGCAGTCCTTCATATTTGCTCCATTGGGACCAGAACCGGCGGACAAAAGATCCAGCTCCCACGTCTTGACCGCTGTCGTTGTTGCTGGGGTGTCTTTACCGAGAATAGAGGACACCGTTGCTGGTGATTGCAGTTCGAGCCTAGAATCGCTTTCGGAGCCTCTGGAAACCCTACCGTTTTCCCCCTCTCTAGCGGTCTCGTTGATAATTTCACGCTCTTTTTCGTCAGTTCTTTCACCTTCATCGTCATCATCATCTTCTTCTTTGTCCTCTTCTTCCTCTTCTTCGTCCTCTTCCTCGTCCTCTTCTTCTCTGTCTTCTTCATCTTCTTCATCCTCCTCTCCCTCGCTCTCCTCCACATCAGCAACCTCACCATCGTCGAAAGCCTCAACTTCGTGAATGCTTTTGCCGCGCCTGACACCGCCAGAATCAGAGCTGCTAGAGCTCGAAATCGAGCCTAAAATCGGGCCTGGACCCCGATTATTGACGGCTTGTAGAATTGAGGTAGTGCGCTTCAAGCCGCTGACATTTCCATCCTCAGAATCACTGAAATCCCCGTTACTGTCCCCCAGGATATATGAAGACGAATCTGCTGAATCCTCACAAACTTCTACCATCCGGTTTGGATCCCTCTGCGACATAATCAGCTGGGCTGTGGATGGTCCATTCTGACTAATGCGAGCATATCTGTTAACTTTGAGCGTCTTGATATTCTCAAACTTTTGCTGATACCCTCCGAGACCCGAAAGCGTGGGGACCGGCGAATCACGTCTTCGTGCTAAAAAATTGGTGTTCTCGTTCTCCATTTCACTGATGCTAACTGTCCGTTTAACTAAGATGACAGAGGAACCAAGCAAACAAAGCACGAAAACAGATAAATTTCTCCTCAAATTTAGTTGTTTATCCCTTTTTTTTTGGTTCGTTTAGTTCGCGCTAGCGCCAGCAAGAAAATAGGTTTTCTGAACATCTCTGCACCAACAACGTTTGCTTACAGTACAAGTGAATCGAACTGAATAATAATCAGCAAGCCAAAGCCCGTCGGTGTCGCCCGCGAGTGATATTCACTTGGTCAAGCTCCCCGTAGCCATCAATGATCCAACGTAATCCTGCAAATATCTGTTTTCATTTTCAAGATCTTTGCATTCCTTCTGCTTCGTCCTGATCACGTTGAACAACAACTCAATGTCTTGTCTCGTCTGCACAGTTTCCTCGAGCAACGATGAAGCTTCTCTGCGGGAATCGCCATTTGCACTTTCATTCACTGACTCGTCACTGTTGTGGTTTCCGTTCATTCGCTCGTCCCCCATTGTCTTCGTAGTTAGTAGAGGATCAATAGCATCATAAACGTATCTGAAATGTGTTTATGTGTGTACGGATTTTTTCTGTAGCTTCGAAGAAAATCAAAAAGTGCGGCCCGTGTAAGGAGGCACAAAACAGGGGGTGCCAAAATGGGGTGTCCCACTATCCTATTCCGGCGAATTTTTTCAAATCTGTGGGCTAAAGAAGTTCTCATTTTTGCTTCAAGATCTGATTGTTTGTAATCAGTTTGTGTAGTCCTGGCAATACCAAGGGACTTTTTGATCACCAAGAACGGCAGCCCACAAGCACGAAATGTCAGAAGATTCAGTTCCCCCACATACGCCACCTCAACCGCCTCTCAAGACGAAAAAACCCAAAAAAACAAAAGTCCGCATGACACCCGAGATGATCGAGGAAGTGAGGCGACAACGGGCATTGGAGAGGGAGAAGAAAGCACAGCAGCAGAATTCTGGTGAATCACAGCTGAATGACTCTGGATTCATTAAGAGGAAGCTTTTGTGCGTCCCCCACGACTCGCCAGAGCCGTTGATCAACAACGTTTCTGGATCTCATTTCAAAATCAAGATCATGACGTACAACCTTCTCGCACAGGCTCTGATCCGCCGCACTTTGTTCCCGGACAACGGCAGCATTCTTAAATGGGGCAAGCGATCCAAAGTGCTGCTGGCGGAACTCAAACACTATGATTCCGACATCATGTGTCTGCAGGAAATGGACTATGTTCAGTACCACAGTTTCTGGAAGCCAGAGCTGGTCAAACTGGGCTACGAAAATAAGTTCTACCGTTCAGGAACCAAGAACCACGGCGTGGCTATTTTTTACCGCCAATCAATGTTTGAAGTGGTGGATGTGTGCCACATAGACTATGACAGGGAAGAAACTTCCCCGATCGAGCCTAGAACGGTGACTCAAAACGTTGGTATTCTTGTGGCGCTCAAGCTCAAGCAACACCCGGACAAGCTCGTCACAATTGGCACGACCCATCTCTTTTGGCATCCATTTGGTACTTTTGAAAGAACCAGACAGACATACATTGTTCTCCGAAAATCCATAGAGTTCGAGAAAAGAATCAAGCTTCTTCACCCCGAGTTCACCAAAATTTGGAAGTTTTTTGCTGGAGACTTCAACTCGCAGCCTTACGATGCGCCATATCTCTCAATTACCTCCAAGCCAGCTCGCTACGACTCCCGTTGTCTGACTGTGCTGTCTTGTTCGACTTCGTACCAATATTCCAAAGCTAGGTCTGGTGAACTGACCGAGGACGAAGAAGGTGGTAACGTCGAGAAGTTCGGAGACAATCAACCAAAGTCGCCTGTTCCTGATACTTTTGAGGCTACGCCAGAACAGTTGGAGTTGGTGGACCAGATGCAACGGCTCCATAACGGACTGGCCGCTCGGGCCATCTCCCTGTACTCAGTTGGTTACAAGAAGGTTGATCCTGAAAATTCAGGTTTAGACAACGACAGAGACGAGCCGTTTTTCTCTAACTGGGCCCACACTTGGCGCGGGCTGCTGGACTACTTGTTTGTGATTCGTGATTGGAATCCACAAGAAGACCGGACTAGATGTGAGACTCTGGAGGAGTTTGAGCAGGAGAATGATATTGTACTGCACAAGTTGCTCAAGCTTCCTCATCCAGAGGAAATGGGACCGGGACAGCCGAGAGAGAACGAGTATCCAAGCGATCATCTGTGTATGATTGGGGAGGTAAGTTTGAAACTTTGACGGGCGAGCGAAGCGAAAAGTTGGTTGAAAAAACAGTCACCAGCCATACTAGAAGTTGATCGAAACTTCGATTGAAAAAGACAAATGAGTGAATGACTAGCTTTTTCAGCTGATGGGCATCTGAGACCGGAGCATCAGCTTAGAATTATATAGTTCCGTAATGCGGGCACTAAAATGATTTACTAGGAATCCAATCTAGATGGGATACAGTGGTTCAAGTGAAGAAATCATGGAATTTGAACTGTAATTGCTTGCACCAAACACACATGAACGGTGTCTGGCCAATTCGACTCACAAGTACGCCCTTTTTTACTCTTTTTTGGTTGATTACAGTTTCGGAGTTCTCCGAGCACAATACATTTAATCACGATGTACTTGATGTTTTTACTATACATCTAGATTCATCTAAGTTTGAATTTAGTCTCAGCATTGTTTTGTCTAGATGGCTCAGTTCCAACCTCAGCTCCAGATTTTGTCCCTGATTCCTTGGTTCGAGTGTCGAGTGACTTTTTGGGCTCGTCGGCTGTTAGTCGAATAGTGCAAACTCGGCGACTTCTCCTCCATAAACGCTGTCATCTTGGTCCAGCACCCCGTGGACCTCCAGAACCACCCATCTGGCTGCAGTCTCGAATTCAAGCTCAAACTCAGTCGCGTTCAAGGTGACGCTTCCCACCTCGAAATCACTGGCATTGTACGGGCTCGTGATCTCAACGCTCTGACTCTCCAAAACACTCTGGGCAGTCGACTCGGTAGTGTTGTAATAATCGAAGTAGTCTGGCAGAGTTGAGACCGAGAAATTGGCCGAGGGTCTGTTGCCCCACACGATAATCCCACGCCTGAACTTCTGGACGAAGCCCAAATCGATGAGAATCTGTGAGTCCTCACTTTTGTCCAGAGCCTGCCACGTGGTGGAGTTGTCTCCGTCAATGACAGACTCAATAACGTCACCATCCCTTGATTCCGAGAGAGCCTTCACTTCCGCCTTGCATTCAACAAGAGACTCTGCAAAGTTAGAGGCTCCTTTGAATACAGGAATATTCAAAGAAGCTCCTGGTAGCAGAACATGCTGACCCGCCATATCGTTTCTAGAGGCCACTTGAATCAAAACGGAGCTATTGGTGACTCCATTGTGGGTGATGGAAGCCTCCTCAGAGCCCACAATGATGTCCAGAGACTCGTTCAAGTAGCGGAACCCGGAGATACGGAGATCCCCGGGCAAAAGCGGAAGTTTTGCGGGGTCGAAATGAAGCACACGTTTGATCTTGTTGGTCTCGGTGACATTATAGCCAAATCTGATTCCAGTCAGTCCAAAGTAGTAGCTCTGAACCACTCCCCCGTGGCCTGTATTGAAAGGAAAAGCAGGATGAGTGCCACCATTTTGGTCGTAATCGTCGTTGTTCTGCTCGCTCATCTGTGCAAACGGAAACCTAATGAAAGGTTCAACGGACTTGTACAAGTACGATTGGGACCCGCATCCAGCGGCCGCGTGCTTCTGACTGACTGCTACAAATACAGGGAAAGTCATAGCAGGACCCTGAGAAGACTGGTGTTGCGAATAGTACACGAGATCGCGAGTGGCTCGGCCTGAGTCGTAATCAAAGTTACTCAGCAACGCATCATCTTCATCGTCAATATAGGAAATCAGCACCACGTCCGCCTGCTTAATCGAAACAGACGAGTTCATCGTATCATACTCGAGGGTGACCTGGTCACGTGACTCGGGCAAGTACATTTTTCTCATGATGTCCTCGCACAGGCTGATCTCTCCATTCGAAAACTCCTTGTCCAGCACTCCAAGATGAGACCCAACTAGTAGCGTCCATTTCATCACCTGGGAGATACCAACCGCAGTGTACGCAGCATTGTTCTTAAAGTTGGCGTACTCGTCTGGATCGGTCAAATTCGATGTCGTGTACCTGTCCAGAGTTCCGTTGTATTGAACGTACTCGCTAAAAAACAAGGCTGTATCCTTTAAAATGGGCCAGCCGCGTTCCAACAGGTGGGAGTCGTCCATGGATCCACTCAAGTACGTCTTCCAGACCGAGTAGCAGATTGCGACGTTCAAATGGTACTCGTAGTTCACGCAAGGCCCCGTGGCGGTACAGTTTCCAAACCGGCCCGACGTCCATGAGTACACAGAGCCATTGTAGCCGTTTTCTAGAGCATTTTCTCGAGCCTGCTGATGAGTGTAGAAGCGATAACTAGAAATAGCCACTGCATTCTCGGGAGCCACGGGCAGCAGAGCCGGCAGCATCCACAAATCAGTATCCCAAAAGACCAGTCCGCCGTAAGAATCTGAGCTAAGCCCAGAAACTGGCAGTGCTGCAGTGAGATTGTTGGCTGAGGACCGGGTGTTGGCAAGCAAATGGTAGATACTAGCCTCCGCACTCAAAGTGAGAAACGGGTCGTTTTCGACCTCGACGGCCACGTCTGACCAAAGGTCTACCCAAGCGGCGGCATGAGTCGCCAGCAGCGAGTCCCAAGAAGACTTGGAAGCGTTGAGAGCAGTGTCTCTGGCCAGATCAAGGGTCAAGTGGGGTGAGGTAGTAGAGTTGGTCCCTAACAAGTCATCAGAAACAATTCCTACGAATTTCGTGATAGTGGCGCAACCGTTGTCGCGCCACCTCACAGGCTGAGAGAGCTCAATTCTGGTGGTTTTGAGGGAGCTTCCGCTAGCTGACTCGGTGGCAATGGCTTTATCTCCTTCTATATCCCCATCTGCAACACTGAAAACTGTCGCGCTCTTGTAGCTCACGCCGCGCGGGTACACTGTGGTGTACAGGTTTCTTCCCGCATGTACAGCCACATTCTCGAGCTCGCATCTCTGGCTCGAGTCAAAGTCCATCACGTCTACGAAAGCAAGCTCGGGCCAAACGCTGCCATCCACCACAGACAGTTCCACATTGACTAGTCCAAGTGTCTCAATCTCGCGGTGTGCCAGCACTGACACCGCCACGTCCACAAGACCCATCCAAGTGAAGGATGTGGTCACGTGACCGCTTGTCATATTGAGTTCTTGGGCATAATTGGAGATCTGTGTGCACGTGGAGTTGGTGAGTTTGGGGTCCAACAGGTGCTTTGTTCCGTTCACAGTGAGCGCTAGCACAAAGTCTGTCCACTGAGGGATGGCGCTGATGACGCTTTCGTAGCCATTGGCCAGCAGTTCAGGGAAATTAGTTCCTGTAGTGTTGGGCTGTGCATCGTAAAACCCGGCCACAAATGCACCAGCATACCGAAGGTCAAACAACGGCCAACCGTTATCCAAAAAAGAGCTGGAAAGGTTGGCGTTTTGATCATACGTAAAGCCAAAGCCGAGATTCGGAATTCGGGCTCCAATATAGCCATTGGACACGTACGGTTGATTGTGGAACGAGTTGTACTGCTGAAATTTGGTGGTGAGAAGCGTTCTCTGAGACTGTTGGTAGTAAGTGGAAGATTCCTCATCATGAAGACTGTACTCGGAGGGGATGGCATCTTGTGCATAAGCAACAGTGACAAACAGCCAGGTGGCCAGCCAGGTGGCTACCCAGGTGGACGAAGAGGCCATTCGTGTCTTTCTCATGGCGCTAAGAAAATGAGTGAAGGCCATGAATCTCGTTTCCAAGAGGGGAGAAGAAAGTGAGAATGGCCAGCCTTTTATAGTTTTACAGAGGCAACCCACAACCTGAGAGTTAGGCAGGAGAATTCGGGGTGCTGCTGCTCCTCGGTATATGTACGGCACGGCACCATTTGGCATCTCTTGGCAGCACTCGACAGCTGCAAAATGTGGGGTCAAGGCAAAGATCGCCTCGGGCTGTGCAAAACTATAAGGGGTATTGTTCCGTAGTGCATATGCATATGCAGCAACAACGCCGCACACTGTAGTTGGTTTTTTTTCGCGCATTCGCACAAAAGGTTACCCGGCTTACTGTTTGTAAAAGTATATCCATACCTTTTAGCCGAAAAGGGAAAGACATCAACAAAAGCACACGCCGCTCGCGCGTAGTCTGTATAAGCGCGGGCTACGTAACCACCCTCGGACGCCAAAAAAATTGTTTTCAATTTGTAAACAAAACAAGGGACGAACAAAAACAAAACCAAATGATTTATTTGCCTTCATCATCTTCATCTTGAATCTGTCTTTTAAAACCAGTCAACTCTGTCCTCTTTCCCTCTTGCAACAGCAACAATGAGAGAAGTTATTTCTGTGAATGGTGAGTGGCATCAATATCAGTTGAACAATCAAAACATACAAACACGTTACTAACAATTTGGTGTTTCCCACCAATCTCAGTCGGTCAAGCCGGATGCCAAATCGGTAACGCGTGCTGGGAGTTGTACTCCATGGAGCACGGAATCACACCTGATGGATATTTACAAGAGGGTCTCACAAGACCAAAAGGAGGTGAAGAAGGTTTTTCTACCTTTTTCGCTGAAACTGGTGCTGGAAAGTACGTTCCCAGAGCACTTTACGTGGACTTGGAGCCCAATGTCGTTGACGAAGTGAGAACCGGAAAGTACAAGAATCTTTTTCACCCTGAACAGCTCATTACTGGTAAAGAGGATGCCGCCAACAACTATGCAAGAGGTCACTACACTGTTGGAAGAGAGCTTTTGGATGACATCAGTGACAGACTCAGAAAGATGACTGATCAATGTGATGGTCTGCAAGGATTCCTTTTCACTCATTCCTTGGGAGGAGGTACCGGATCTGGTCTTGGATCTTTGCTTTTGGAGCAATTCTCTAACGATTACGGTAAGAAGTCCAAGCTCGAATTTGCAGTCTACCCTGCTCCACAGGTGTCTACCTCGGTTGTTGAGCCTTACAACACGGTTCTCACCACACATACCACGCTCGAGAACGCCGATTGTACCTTTATGGTGGACAACGAGGCCATCTACGACATGTGCCGTAAGAACTTGAACATCGCCAGACCAAGTTTCAACAACTTGAACAACTTGATTGCCCAGGTCGTATCATCTGTGACCGCCTCCTTGAGATTCGATGGTTCCTTGAACGTTGATCTGAATGAATTCCAAACCAACTTGGTTCCATACCCAAGAATCCATTTCCCATTGGTTTCTTACGCCCCAGTGATGTCCAAGTCCAGAATGACTCACGAGGCTAATTCTGTCTCTGAGATTACCGCCGCATGTTTCGAGCCAGGTAACCAGATGGTCAAGTGCGACCCAAGAATGGGTAAATACATGGCTACCTGTCTTTTGTACAGAGGTGACGTTGTCAACAGGGACGTTCAAAACGCAGTTTCTGTGATCAAATCCAAAAAAACCGTTCAACTGGTTGACTGGTGTCCAACTGGTTTCAAGATTGGTATTTGCTACCAGAAGCCAACGCAAACCACTGAATCCGAGCTTGCTGATGTGAGCAGAGCTGTTTGTATGCTTTCCAACACTACTGCCATCGCTGATGCTTGGCAAAAGATCGACAGAAAGTTCGATCTCATGTACAAGAAGCGTGCTTTTGTCCACTGGTATGTTAGTGAGGGTATGGAGGAAGGTGAATTCGCTGAAGCTAGAGAGGACTTGGCTGCTCTAGAGAGAGACTACGTTGAGCTCGGTGCGGATACTTTCCCAGATGATGAGGAGGAATATTAGACGAGCGGAGTGAGCTGAGCAAAGTGAGCAACTTCTGCTGGTCACGATCGACTGACTCACAAGACACGATATCGTGACAGTTGTGGTCTCTGTCCTGCTATTTTTACTAATATGTTTCGGGTGAGCGATGGTTTTTTGATAATTTGTTTTCAACTTTGTTTTTGTTTGTCAACTCGAACCTGATGGTTGATTCAACTGTCACAATCCCTTGGGAAGACTGGTTTGCGGACCCAAGGTTCTATTTTTGTTCTTTTTATAACTTTAAGTATATACCCCTTTTGAAATTGAGCCTCAGCGATTTGAACAACTAGTAAAACAATGAGAATAGCCAGTTGTCAGTGGTTTGTAAGTTAGTTGTGATTAAAACAGCGCGCCAAGTAGTCAGTTGGGCGACTCAATCCGATGAAATTATATGGAAATTAAGTGACTACAAGGTCAGTTCAAGACACTCGGCGAATTCGGAAACATAGTTTCAACAGTCATTGAAAAGTGGAGATTGTTATTGCCATCACCCGTTGATGGATCATGTTGATGTTTGTTGCTAGCTCTTTGGACGCTTTGCAATTCACCTTTTCGAACACTTCCGGAGTTTAGGAGATAAGATCACGTGATAGAGCTGCATGATGTCCTTCACGTGTTTTTTTGTTTTTTTTTTTTTTAATTTAGCAGATAAACCAACCAATCTATACAGAAAGATGGCAAATTGAAAGTAATCTCTTATTACCTCAATTGATGTTTTGAGATCACATACGTGATTTTGGAACTTCGCCAGTCAGCTTCAAAAAGCCCAATTTAGTGCGCCGCTCTGCACAAAATGTCGCCGTCGGCGAACGAGTCCAAGATAAAGAAAAGCAGAAACAGGGTTCCAACTTCTTGTGAGTCTTGTCGCAAGAAGAAGGTGAAATGCGATCGTGCGGACCCATGTTCGCTGTGTGTGAAGAACAACTGGGAGTGCAAGTATGCCAAGAAGTCGATAGACACATCCAACAAGGTGCAGCTGACCAATGAAATAATCAAGTTGAAAATGAAGGTGAATAAACTAGAGAAAATCATGCAGCTCAACAACATTGACATGAATAAGTACAGCGACATCTCGTTTGTTCTAGCCGAATCGGCCCAGGATGAGGATTCTGAGGCTGCTGTGGACGATCCTATTTTGGATTTGACCAGCAAGTTCGACAATATGGTTTTCAAAGAAAACAGAGTTGTACATTCTGGCACAACAAGTCAGTTCACTCTGATGTCGAACGACAAGAACCTTCGCCATATATTTATGGAGCTTCAGGCGCGCCACAAAGAGGAATATGAGTTGTATCTAGCAGAACAAAAACAGAAACCAGGAGTTGCGGGCCCCAATGCTATGCGAGAGGCCAAAGCGCGCAAATATGCCAAGCAAGAAGAAGACATTTGTGGGGCCACTCCTCCTGATGCGTTGGTGAACTTTTCCTGTTCTACCACAGAGAGCTGTAGTGAGCTTTTGGAGCAAGTGTCATTACTTTTGCCACCATATTTTGTTGTTAACGCACTCATTGATCGATTCTTCACTCATGCATACCACATGGTTCCATTTGTAGACGAGGCTACATTCAAGGAGGAGCTAACGTATGTTTTTTCCAAAGGTGAAGACGGTCGTGCCATTGTGTCTGTGGGTCACCCTCAGAATGTCTCGATTGTGGCTCTGATGCTCGTTATGATGCGGTATGCGTATCTGACTGTGGACGTCAAGGAGTATTTTGAGGCTCCATCAGTACTCGATAACGAAGAACTGGCCGCGATGATTCGAATGAACATCGAGATTACTCCGAAGTATGTCCAGCTGGCCAAAAATCTGCTGACGAGCCTGACGGGTCATGAAGCCATTTACAAGAGAGTGACTTTGCGCAACATCCAGGTGCTCATGCTCGTCAAGTGGTACCAGCACTATTGCCCCGAGTCGATTGAGGACTTTTATGAGTCTTCGATTTCTGTGGCTCTTATTGTGCAGATGTGCCGAGTTTTGGGAGCTCATCGTGATCCTGAGCATTTTCCAGAGATATTCAAGGATGAGAGGGTCATGAACGTTTGGCGGAGAATATTTTACAAGTTGTTCTCGATTGATGCGATGGTTGCTTTCGACATGGGATCCCCGCCAATCATAAATATGGACGAGTTCGATGTCACCTTGCCCAAATTGAGTGCGAAAGATGCCTCCATTCTGAGCGAGTTCAGGAAAGGTCAGTCAATCAACATCGTTGGCAAGGAAATGAAGCGGATAATCTACGAGAATGCGCTCAACAAGGACATCAAGATGGAGTTCGAGGTCGCAAATTTTGTCAGAAGAGCCATTCATCTGTGCAACAACCCAAAAGAATGCTACAAGAGGTCTGATATGCTGTCTCTGATTGGCCAAGTAGAGCGATATTTGGAGTCGCGGTTGCTGCCAATCTACGAGATGATTGACAGCGGCGAATTGACGGGCAGTTTTCGAGTGGATGATCCGATTGAAAGAATATTCAACGTCCCGAAAACTAGCAAGCTGGAAATGAGGCTGACGTTGCTGTGCCTGTTGAATTTACTGCACTATTTGCTATTTTTGAATACCGAGACGGACGACAGCGAGGCTCAGAAAATACACACGATCAAGGCCACCGAGCCTGCGCTGCTGATCTTCAAGTTTGCGTATGATTTCCTCAAGTACTCGACCCAATCTTACGTTTTACACGGCAAACAATCCTCTTTCATGAACTTCAGAAAGTTTTTCAATGGTACAGAACGACTTTTCATGCGCGCAGTGCACTCTTCTTTCGACAGAGCGTTATATTGGATCGAGTCAACTTTCTTGAGAACGTTCAACTCCTTTACCATGAACTTTGACCTTCTGCTCTCGAGTCTGACCGACAACGCCGATTCTGTGGTCATCCTGAAGTGGCTGAACGTTGATTTTGATCGCACAGTGGACGACCAGTTCCTGGTGATGGTGTTCCATTACCTCAAAGAGTACTATCTCAACTGTATGACTTTGAGAACCGAACATTTTGCCTGCTGGAAAACTGCTCTTATCACTAAACTTTTCTTCAACTACTTCCGCGATACGAAGCAAGACTTCTTCAAAAAGTTTATTTCGAATTATCAGGTCGCCAGTATCCCAGAAGACGATCCCCAGAGCAGTCTGGCGATCCCCGTTTGCGACGACGACACGCAGAAGATGTTGGACGCTGTCGCTTCTTCGGAGGATGCAACCCCGCAGGTGAAACTGTCTCCTTCTGGTTTGAACGACCTGCTTTACGCTGAGGGAAAAGACTATTTCAACGAGCTGATGAAGGAGTTTGACCAATTCCAAAGGGTCCACATGGCTCCCGATACCAATGGGCTACAGACAGGTCAAACCATTGATCCTTGGACTTCTAATACTCACTCGAGCACCCCAAACGCTCCTACTGAGTACCTGTCCAGTACAAGTTCAGACCGTCACTCTTTGGCGGTGGGATCGAGTTCGAACGGTTCGAGTGGGACGGGAAGCATCTCTGTGGATCAGCAGTACAACAGTGGTGTTGCTGTGAATGGAAACGGCACGCCGTCGTTTTCCCCGCTTATGTCTGTGTATCAGATCGCGAACGAAACTCAGTTTGTTTGCGACGGTGCAGAGTCGGAGAAGAAGGTGAACTTGCAGGATTTCGTGACGCAATTGACCAAGGATCCGTTGTTCCAGATTTGACTTCTGAAACGAGCGAAGCGGATTTGGTAGCCAATGCTATCAATTAGTGAGTGAAAAGGCTTTTTCGAGACACGACTTCGACGTGGCTTCAAAGCTACTTCGTAATGACTTGAAATTGGCTCTTCGTATTTATCCGAGAAACCTCTCAATGTTTCATGAGCTGGGCTGTAACAAGACCCATAATACTGAAACTGGAATATGGTATGAGCGAGGGTCAACTTTTTTGTAAATAAGCTGATATTCATGGACTTGTCTGGTTTATTCTGAATACAGGTATGAACGACGTTATGACCTTGTTGATCTGAGTCGTATTCGATATATATGACTGAAATTGTTGAATTTTTATAGTCAAAGAGAACAAAGCCTCAACTTAAAAGATCTTGACTCTTCAGTACTATGGGATTCGAGACTTGTTATACACGCAGCCAACTTTATTTGAAGGACAAAGTGGTCTGGTTCAATCACATCCTCAATAAATTTTGTTTTGAAGACCTAAAATCATGCCTACCTCAATCATGATTGAGTTTTGGTTTGAAGACTAAAAATTTTGCTCATCTTTGGAAGCCATGGAACACAACGATTGTTTATCTAATTCGAGTCATCTCCTAGATCAATAACATGGAACGGCCTTCATGTCTACTGCCGCTAGTGTTAGACATGAGAGAGCTTTCACGCGTTTTTTACGCCAGTCTTCAAAAGGAGTGTAACGATGCATATTTGCCAAACACTTGTTCGTATATCATTCACAATCATTATGAACATGCACACTTGTCAATGAAGTGCAGCTTTGGACTTCTTCACTGGTCTAGACGACCCAACTTGCTCCGCTCACTGAATCCGATCAAAGTTCAATATTAACAAAGATCCCATCACTCGTCTCCACATAGAACCCATTGTCCCCGACCAGCAGGTTACTTGAGCTCACGTGACCCTCGATCGAGGATTCCCAATTGACGACGTCCCATTTGAGTCCGTGAGTGGTCAACACAACGGGTTTCACCAGCGGTAGCAACCCTACAACTTTGAGGTTTCGCGGTAGGCTCTTGGTTGTTTTCGAGAGTAAACAGTAATGACTGTCATCCTTGACTGCGATGAAAGCGCGTCCTTTCGGAACGAATAGAACGAGTTCGTGGTGGTCATTGTTCACCAAAATGAATCGAAAATCTGGCCTTGAATATTCGCACTTGATGATTTTGCTTAGAGTGGCAATTGTTTGGTCGAATCTTCCTCCGATCGATCCAATCAGAAATAATTGGACGATGTTCCCAGTTCTTTTATTCAGTAGAGTAGACTCTGCCTCGCTCAGTTGATCGTAGTCGTCGTAGTCACTCAGTTGCAGATTCGGTAGGTTGATCTTCAAATTGACTAACGAGAGTACTTTATCAAGATCGGAGTAGTATTGGGACGCCTGCCGCTTAACAGGAACCCCGTGCGACGAGTAGAATTGCTGCACATCGTCTCTAATGGAATCGAGATCACCCACTATGTAGTCAGGAAAAAGATGGTTCCCTTCGTTTTGCTGCTCGCAAAACTCATATAAGCGGTTACAACCACCATCACCACATACACGTAGTTGCGAGCAGTTCCAAACCTGCAGAAATTGATCACGGGGCAGATTGATACGCTGATTGAGCAGGACTAGCACTTTGGTATCTGGAGATGAGCTGCTGAAGAAGTTTGCTGGGTTGATTACGCATGTAGCGCTATTCGCTCCTGGAGGATCCACATGGATGCTGTCGGGATTTTCAATGACTTTAGGATCGATTTCAAGAGACATCTTTCTGTAACAGCACCGACGGGGTGACTTCCTAGTAAGTCTACAAGATCGACTACGGGAAATTTTTCAGACTTCAACTGAGAAACTTGAGGAAAAACCGGGGATCCAAATTTGGGCAGTGCAAACAACCGGAAGGTAGAGAATGTGTTTGGATGGTGGGGAGATGTGATTGCGGACGGAGGTGGAGAACTTGGGAAGGTCACTAGGGTATACAGAGATTAGTTGAAAGGAGCATGATGCAGCGTGATATTTGCGTTGCGAGAAATAAAACATTCACATGGTGCACGTCACGTGATGTGTTTTTTTTTGACCAACCTGAATTGTGTGACACTTACACACTCTTTGATCACCACAGGCATTTGGTCGCAATGCCAATCCGACCGAGTGACTTTTCGTAGTGTCTAACTGTGCTTTCAACAAATGTAGCCACTACCCTATCATCACGTCGAATCAGTCAGTCCCGCTCCACAAGCCGTAGTTTACAACTATCTGAAATTGTAAATCAGTGTTTTAATATCATCAATACAGATTACTTGCTCTGACTACTAGCAACTCGCTCACAAAGAACTCTTTTCGTTTGTTTTCTGTTTGCTCGTTGTCTGTACATGTTTCGCACAACTTCAATAATACGCTATACACCCGAAATTAGCAGGGACCACCGCAAAGGCTGCCACCCTTGAATCAACGAAAGAGAATCTTCAGCCAGATATACATTTCAAAGGTGTGTTTAGAATAGCTGGCAAAAAAGCAACTCGCTTGTTATCTTCGTTCACTTGTGTCTTCTGGTCACCCCAAACATCCCGCGACTTTTGTCCTCCTGGATCTCCTGCTGAGGCTCTGCAAACCCTCCTGGGGCATCTTTGGACACGCCCTGGTCCTCCAGGCGCTTGACGAGCTTGTCCTTCTGCAGTTGACGCCACCTCGTGAGCATGGCGTAGTCGTGGATCTGGAACCCGAAAATCTTGGGGGTGTAGATATCGACGTTATGGGTAGGAATCAGTTCAGGGTAAGTTTGGAAGAACATGGCAGGGAAAGAGGTACCAAAAAAGGCACCATCCAGCGAAGAGTGGCGCGAAGATTTCGGGTTGTACAAGTCCTCGCAGTTGGGGCAGTATAATTTGACTGACGATACTCTGGGTGTGTCGCTAAGTCCAACAGGTAGCAGTCTGGTGAGCTTACAAAAGACACGAGGGCAATACCCAAAATCGCCGTTTCTGTACTTGTCGAGCATCTTGCTGAGGCCACGCAGAGTGATGATGTATCTGGCGTGGATCAGAGCGTACAAGAACTTGGCATTGTCCTCGAGCTTGGCTCTGGCCTGTTCCGACTCGTTCTCATTAATTTGTGTGCGGTCTGTGATAATATCCACCAGCAGCGAGATCCGGTCAACCCACTGGTTCAACCCTGTGAGATTGAAACGGTCGGTGATGTACTCCACGTCGAGATCGCAGAAGTACTCGTGACCTCTGCTGCCGAGAAACCAATCTATCCAGTATTCTGTGTAGTCGGACCCGGAGTCACTCATGTACTCAACGACGGACGACATGATGTGGATAAGGAATCAGTTGGGGTTGTTGTGAGGCTGATTTGGTTCAACTACGACCTTCTGGAGCTGTAGCTATCGTTCTGGTGAAGCCTCTCCTTTTGCTGAAAGCTCTCAAAGTTTTTCAGAACTTTGATGTTCGTAATCTCGAATTGCAGTTGGGCGAAACAAATGCGCCAGAAAAACCAGCCAAGTGTTTTCTGGTAAGTGTTAGAAAACAGAGAGTAACAACTTCCACAGTTTTTACACTTTCAGTTAACCCAAGCACCATCAAACACTCTTCTTACTCTGTCTCGCTCTTGCTCTCTAGTTGGTGTTGTAATTTTTTCTGCCTTAATGAGCCATATCTTATCCTGACAGTCTCGGGGACGCTGCCCGAATCTGTTTTGGCAGAGTAGGAAGAACCATAATTTGAAATACTGTTCACAAAAACAAAACTGAGTACACAATAACTCTCTCCTTTATCCATCAATTCCGCACCAAATCTGCAAGCTCAAATGTATTTCGTAAGCGGCTCTGTGCCCAAAAATACGGCGCTGTTTGTGTCCGTGGACTCGCGCAACGAGCACGTCGTCACGGCTGGCCCTGATGGGAATCTCGCGGTGCGCAAGATGAGTGGGTTTCGAGAAATGATAGTCGATGGTGGTGACTCCATAGACGCAAACGCGACCGACGCGGTCAATGGGGAAACAGACGCCCAGACAAATGAGGATGTGGTTTGTTTGGATGCCCCTGAGCCCCCCAAGCCTGAGCAGTCTACAGAAACAGCTCCCAGCTCGGCTCCCAATAAACCACGCTTACCCGTGTCTGTTTCTGCCCCAACGCTCAATACAGATCTTCTCAAGACGCCGTTGGCCAATACAGTCATTGTGAAGACCAGATCAAAGGTTACGTCTCTCAAATACGCGAATCTTGCGGCTAATAGCGGGCTTCTCGCCGCCACATACAAAAATGGCGAAGTCTTTCTTGTGGAAAACGCCCACGACCCCACCACCTGTCGTACTACACAGCTTTTCAAACACACCAATGGACTGCTCATTGATCTTTGTTGGTCGGCAGATGACCAATTATTGGCTTTTTCGTCGACAAATAATGAGGTGGTGGTATATGATGTGATTTATAGAAAAGTTCTGTGCACACTGAACCTGCATAAGTCGGAATCAAAGAGCGGGAATGATGGAAACGGGGGCACCAGCTCTAGTGGTTCTGCTGGGAATGCTGCTGGCGGCTCCGGGACTGCCTCTGGAAGCGCGGCAGTGGCGATCAAAGGTCTCGCTTTCGATAAAAGCAGCAACAAGTACCTCATAACTCTGGGTGACGACAAGGTTTCCAACATTGTCGAGTACTCTCTCGAAGAGGACGCCTCGCAGGGTCGGATATTTCGGTACAAAGTCTCGCAACAGCTGGACGATGTTGTGTCCAGCCCAAGACTGGCGAAAGCCACTGTTCGTAAAGTGTCTTGGTCGAGCGACGACCGTGTAGTTGCGTGTCCCAACGTGATGAAGCTCAAAATGGCAATCGTTTCGCTTTTGCGGAACCCGGAACCGGCTCAGCCAGAGTGGAAGACGTGGTGCAGTCTTGTTTCGAGTGGTTTCAAGTGCACAATGACGCAATTCTTGCCTGGAGTGTTCTATAACAAAGGCTTCGGACCTTCTCATAGATCCTACGATGGCGGAAACATGGCCACCAAAAACCCGTTGTGCTACGTGCTGGCCACGGCGTCTACTGATGGGACCATAGCCATTTGGAACACAGCGGTGGCGGCACCTTTGGTTATCGCCAGCGAGGTCAGTGTCCACAGTATTCAGGATCTATGTTGGAGTAACGACGGCCAATTCCTGTTTGTGACGACCAGCGCTGGCGAGCTATTGGTGGGAGTGTTTTGCGAGAACGAGCTGGGCCAGAGAGTTCCAAGAACAGATTCTGTGTGTGGTGAGCGTGATTTGGACGCCGAGATGCAGCAGCGTTTGCCGGGGATTTTGAAAGCCAGGGATCTTTGGCGGGCCACCGTGGAGCTCAATAAGGTCAGTGGAGGCGGTGGAGTTCATGAGGGTTCAGCGGGGGCTGTATCGAAGGTGGGGCCTGATAGTGATAAGAAGAAAAGCTCTGAGAATGCAACAGAGGTTATGAATATCGAATCAGAGAATCCCGAGACATCAGGAAGCTCTAAAAAGGCTCCTGAAGGATTTGTGAGTCGTCTCGGATCTGCCAACCCTGCCTCCCGCAACGGCAACGGTTTGGTGCCTCAAAAACGTCCGCTGGCATCGACTGATTTTGACGCTCCGTCGGCTTCTGTTCCGAAAGACTTGTCTTCGAAAGTGAGCAAAATAGCCCATTCTGCGCCCACTTCAACGCCAGCAACGTCCAAGAAAAAACGCGAGCTCGAGCCTGTTGATTTCGTGGGCTCTGTGGTGCTAAATCCGCAGACGTCGTTCAGCAATGTGCGGATTTCTGTGCCCAAAGTGCGAATTTTGGTGGTTCACGAGCTCGCAAGCGATAATTCTGTCTACTTGGAGGCGAAAAACGGCAATGGCCACGAAACGCAGCCGACGCGTATCGCCGTTGTGAAGAAGTTGGGTGACGAGGCTCGCAAACAGCTGTTTGTAGACTTTGTGCCTCATAAAGTTCATCTTGTGACTGGTACCGACGAATATTGGGCCCTTTCGACGACTTTGGGTCAGATTCTCGTGTACAGTTCGAGCGGAAGAAGAGCTCTACCTCCGTTAGTGCTCGGATCGCCTTTGTCATTTCTAGAGATGAAAAACCAATTCCTGATGGCTGTCACTAGTACTGGAGAGCTTCACGCTTGGGATCTGAAACTAGGAAAATGCCTTTTCAAACCCACCTCGTTGTATCCGCTTTTGCAGCCGATCTACAAGTCGAGTGCGCAAGAAAGCGTGACGACAGACTCGAATGGGCTGCTTTTCGTTAATGGCGAGCTTCTGACAAGATCCGAGAATCTCACGATGTGCTCGATCACCGCAAACGGATTGCCCATTGTGACTTTGAGTAACGGAAACGGGTATTTGTACAATAAGGAGATGTGCTCGTGGTCTTTGATCTCGGATTCTTGGTGGGCATTTGGGTCGCAATACTGGGACTCTACCAAGACACAGGGTAATCTGGAAGACGGGACATTGCTGGGCTTCTTGGAATCGCACACGAACGAGGAGATGTTGCGTCGTGGCAAGGGAAAGCTGCTCAACAAGGTGTCGAAAGTGATGCTGATGAAGGAAGGATACGAAAATTTGGAGACTGTGATTTCGCTGAACCATCTGGAGAACAAGATTCTGATCTATCGGTATCTGCAGGATTCCAAGAGTTTTGAGAACTTTTTGGTGGTGTACGTGAAAAAGCTGTGTGAATTGAAGTTCAAGACGCGGCTGATCGAGTTGTTCCAAGAGCTATATTTCAGTAAGGAGGCGATGATATGCGGGAACAAGCGTGAGGAGCTGCTTAAGACGTTGATTTTGAGTTGTTCGAAGTACAGGGAGGTTCAGAGGATATTGATGTTGTATGGGGAGGAGATGGGTTTGATGGAGCAGTAGCAAACGAACAAACAAGCTAAGCAAGTTTGTCGGGGAACAACGGTTCGAACTTTCGACGCTGCGAGCATTCTGCCGATCGATCGGACCCAGCACATCAAGTCCCTATAAACTTACAATGATTGATTGGTCAATTAGATAAACAATGAGTGGATCAGTTCGTTCGTCGCGATTTCGTGTATATACAGTGATAACGGACAGTTTGAACAGTGGATTGTATTATTTGAGAATTACACTCGTGTTTATGTATGTCAAGTGCCGTAAACAAACTTCACTCGACCATTTTTGGCAAGTTTGAATGATCTGGTGGCTGTGCAGTATACAGCTGTATGGCGGATATTGATAAGACTTGAAGAGTCCAATCAAATATACTCTTGCTGTGGTCCTACTCATACCTACACCTGTATCCAAAGCTGTAATTGTACTTACATCTGTGTCTCTAATTGTAGTCTCCGACTGCTCAATTTTGAATCATACAGTTTCATATCATCAGTGATCTTGTTGAACTACCTGGATACCCTTTTAAAATCATGAAGTAATTATTTTTTGATAAGCAACTTCCAAATGATACGAAAATTGCAGCACAGAGGACTTCCTCAGAGTCTATCCAATGACAAGTGACACGGCTGTGCCTCTCATAGAAAACTCGTGAACTCTGTAGGTCGTCCACAGCGAGAACATCATCTCATCTTTCTAAAGCGGGGATGATGAAAAAAAGATGAACTTTGAACTTGGACGAGTTGCTTGATACGAACGATGTTTCAAATGCATTGTCTATGTCTACAGGGTTTTTCTATGTACAATGTAAAAGGAAATGTGTGAATGTCAACCATGTAGCGACCCTCACTGGTCAAGCGAGCGTAAGGTGGCCGATGTTCCTTGCATGCTCCATGCATGGCAGATGGCGCTCAATGTCAACAAGACTATACCAGAGTATCCAACCATGACCATTGTAGCAGGTTGAAATGACTCATCCATTGAAGTTCAACGGAATGAATTTGAATCCAGCCGATGCCAGTCAATTGGTCGATTCGCATGATTTTCGATTTTTTCAGCTCACTCACTCAAAAATCGCTTCGCCAGCGTTGAGTGTGCTCGTATCGAGCTCACTGCATGCCCACCACCTTATAAACCTCCTTCAAATTCTTTGCGGCCAAAGCCCTCGCCTTATCTCTTCCCTCCATTCTCAGTCTATTCAATTTCTCCTCATCCCTGATTAGCTCCTTGTACCGGTAGTTGGGTTCCTCCAACTCTTTAACTAGAGTCTCTGCGACCAGCTCCTTAAGCTGTTTCTTGGTATAATCCTGGACTTCATCGGCAGCCTTCTGCACAGTCAAGCGACTGATGGCAGCGTACATGGTGATCAGGTTAGCAATTCCAGGCCGATTTTCGGGGTCGAACGTGATTTTGCCCTCGATGGAGTCGGTGACAGTCTTGTTAATTTTCTTGACGATTGATTTCGGGTCTTCAGTAATCAGAATCTTGGCCATCTCGTCTGGATCAGACTTGGACATCTTTTTATGCGGGTTTCTAAGCGATGTAATCTTGTTTGTTGGAGTCAAAAGAGTCTTTGGAACGCTGAGAACGTTGGAGTTGGTACGTTTGTTGAAAGTCTGGGCCAGGTCTCTGGTAAGCTCGAGATGTTGAGCCTGATCCAAGCCAACAGGAACGTGGGTAGCATTGAAAAGAAGCACGTCTGCAGCCATCAGAACAGGGTAAGTAAACAAACCAAGCTGCACCTTTCCTAGGTCTTGCTGGATACTAGCATTTGCCGCCAAATTAGCCTTCGACTTCCACTGGGTCATTCTGTTGAGATAGCCCATACCAGTGAAGCATCCCAGAATCCACATCAGTTGGACATGTTCTGGCACATCGCTCTGATGGAACACTGTGACCTGGTCTGGATCAATGCCGCACGCCAAAATCGAAGCGAAGGCCTCCATTCGCCGTTGTTGTAGCACACCGTAGTCCTGGGGCACCGTTAGGGAATGCAAGTCGGCCACGAAAAGCAGCATCTGCGAGTCAATCTTATCCTCTTTGATTCTGGTGGCCAAGTCACACCAGTTTTTCGTTGCCCCAAGATAATTACCCACATGAAAAGCTCCGGTTGGCTGGATTCCGCTGACGAGTGTGGCATTGTGGGGAACGCTGTAGTTCGGGTCAGAGATGAGAGTCACAGTTTCCACTGTGGACAGCGAACGAGATGGGGGGGTTTGTTTCAACAAGCACGAAGATCCCAGGGGTTTCCGAGGTCCTATCTTCGACCTACACAAGTTTCTTCGGAGCATATTGAAGGTTGTTAAGATTAGGAGTATCAGTGCTTTATAAACTTTGTAGGGTTCAATATCTAAATCCAACTTTTTTTTTTTGATCAGTTCTGATCAACTTTTGGTCAAATTTGAGTCCTGGATTGATTTTCCAAGTCATGAAAAAATAACATTGATTGGAACAATTTTCCCATTTCTGAGTCCGAACAGTTACCACTCACACTCCTGTTTGTACCTTCTAGGCGTCAACAGACTTCTGTAACGCGTGCCGGGATGTCAGAAAACGATTCTCTTGACTCTACCGAGCCATATAATGGGGCTTCCACAGCGCTGGCGAAAGCGATCTCCAAAGCTGAAGATGATTTCTTTGCGTTTGGAGAAGACCAATTGGCCGACGTGATGCCCAGGAAACGTAGAAAGAAGAAGGAAAAGCGCAAGAAGAACCACAAAACACAACCAGGGGAAACCAGGTCCGATTCTGGCGGATTGGAGACCGTGGTGATAGATCTAGAGGAAGATACAGATGTGACTGTCAAATCGGAAAAACCCGCCAACAAGAGACCTTCCAACAACGCAAAATCCACCAACGATGACCTCATACGAATGCTGGGAATATCAGAGGAACACAAAGAAACTCGCCATAGAAGCACAATCGACTCTGTTGTGCACAAACAGCCGAAAAACCCCGCTTCTGAGACGACCCGCCTCGACACTGATGACATGTTCCTCCAGAAATTAGACGAAGAAATGGGCAGCGTGGGCGAGAGAGAGCACAACCCAGCTTTGGAGGAGCTGCTGGAGAAACACAGCAACTCGAACAAGACTGTGATGTTCAATGGCCGGCTGATCAAGGTAAAACATGCTGTATTCGCACTGACTGTGCAGGTCAGCGTATCTGAGGACGAGACTTTGGGATTTCGTCTTCGAGTTCGCAGCAATGTTCAATTCAAGGCAATCGTCAAGCATCTGCTGGGCCAATTGGAACTTCACCAACGCGAGCTTTCCAAAGATTACGGTCCTATTGAAGAACTAGTCTTTTACATACAGGAGTCGAATCTCATAATCAGCCAGGTGCTGCGAGTCGGATCATTGCTCTTGTCTGGAGCCAAGTGGCCTGTGAACGATGTGGGAGATGCTTTCGAGGTGGTTGCCCTTCTTATGCCGGAGTCTATGGCTCGGAGGATGAAGGAAAAGGACCTGATGCTCAAGTCTCTGCAAAACGAGTCTCTTGACAGTGATGGGCCCGAAGAGGATGATGATGAGATCACATTGCAACTGGTTGACACAAATAATGCCCACAAAGGGACTGCCGTTGCGGTGCGGGGCACCATGACTCTCAGGGAGCTCCTAGGGATTTTCTTGGTGCGGATGGACTATCCTGAGAATCTGAAAGTTGATATGCTTCACGAAGGCCTTATCTTGAGCGAAACAGATACGGTTGAGACGGTGGGGCTTCGAAACAATGACATCATCGAGATGGTATACAGTGCCGAGCAGTTGAGTGAGTTGATATCGAAGAAGGGCGCTACATTCGAGCTGGATGCGAATAACGACGATTTCGAGAGATTGGACGATTTCGAAGTTTTTGACGAGCCTAAAGAAACGGTCTCGGAGTACTTCTCAATCAAATTGAAAGGAAAGGACAAGAAAGAAGTAAAAGTGCGGGTGCAACCGAGTACGAAGATCCGGACTTTGGCAGAGTACTATGTGGAGAAAGCCGGGCTTGACAAGAATGTCTCTGTGGTTTTGGTGTTCGATGATGACGTTTTGGATATGGACGATGTGGTGGGGAGTACAGAACTGGAGGAGGATTATTTGGTTGATGTGAAAATAAATGAATGACGAGCGGAGCGATCCATGAGTTTGAATTGAGTGAGGTATGACTGGAAAGTGTTTGTGTTCAGCCTAGTGAGACACACCAGAGGATTTCCAACATCTCCAAATGCGCCTCCTTTGTTCAGGTTGCTCGAGAGCCAATGACATCAGCTTGGAGAACTTCCACCCGAACGTATAACTGGCAACTCGGCACACGACAATGTATCTTTTTCAATAATAAATATGTTTAATGATATGTACAAATATGAAACGGACAAACAGGGCCCGCTGCAAGCTAGAAAAAGCGGTGTCATCGCAGTAGATTGAGCGGAAAAGGGTCCAAAAGAACAACACGAGCACTCAATACCGTGGAGGAGCTCCAAAGCAGAATTTCACTTAGCCTTTCAATCCACTCACTTCTCGCCATTTTCTCGCTCAAACCGCGCTCGGCTCGTCGTTCGTTAGATCAACCTCTTTATCTCCTTCAACGTCCATCCCTTTTCCCCAAGCAAGCCTCCAATCTCTCCCTTATCAATTAGCTCCAGGTTGTTCAGATTCGGCCGGCCCGAAACGTATCCGATATAACTGTCAGGCCCGCAGACAAACGCAAAAGACGCATTCGAGGGCGTCTCAGACTTGTTGAAGAAATTGAATTGCTGGAACGCACTCTGCGGTTTCATATTGACGTCAATTTTGGGAATCACGCCAATATCGTTGTACAAAAGAGGCTTTTCTGCTAGGTCTGCATCGGATATCTTTTGGCCATCTCCGCTTAGCTGCTTTCTCACTTCCTGCTTCTTCTTAGCCAAAAGACGCTGTTTGTACAGCTCGTCGCTGACTTTGAGGTCAATGAGCCCACTGAATTGCGGCAGAGTTGGCTTCTCCACGTTCTTGGGACCCAACCTCTGGCCATTTTCGCTCACAAGGTAGGTGAACTTGACTCTGCCACATTTCTCAGCAAAGTAGTTGAGGGTCTTGAACTGTTCAGGCAGGTTGGACTCCTTTTTGAGCGAGACATATGCGTTGATAAACCCTTTAGGTGGGTTTGGCGAGTAAAGAAGCTGCAATAGAGGCAAAACACCAGTTCCAGCGCCATAGAATACAAAGGTCTCTGGCTTGGGTATGTTTTCTGGGTATATCGGATCTGGTTTGATTTTGGACAAGACGGGTCCCAACTGAGGTCTCTCTTCGAACTTATCCAAGGGATGGAATGGGATCTTGTACTCGATATGCGGGCCTCTGACCTCGACTTCACTTAGCAATTGACGGTTGGTCAGCCACCGAGAAAACTCACCTGTTGGGTACCGTTTCACCAGCAAGACAAACTTTCCTTCCTCCTCTGGCCGAGTCAGAAGCCTCAGATGCGGCTCCCTGGTGTCAGGATCAATTCCAGCCACATACAGAGGCAGCGGCGTGTAGTTACGCACAATGTTGATATCCGGTTGCTTGATCTCGATGCTCCAGATCTTCTTACCGTCGAAAAGACGGCTGTGCTGCTTGAAAAGAGAGCCTCTGTTTTTGCGAGTCAGCTCGATCAAATAATGATCTTCGTCGATCTGGTGTTTGTAAGTAACCACGTAGGTCAGAAACTTCTCTGGGCGGAGCAAGGCATCGTCTTTGTCTCTGTTGGGGTCTTCCGTAAAGCTGTCGTAAACGTACACTGCCCACAGAACACCGCCTCCCACCAGTAGCGACGGCAGAATGGCACGGAGCTTCGATCTGCTGTAACGTGCCTTGATCTGGTCAGCTTTGGCCACGCTCGGCGGGCTCGGAGCGTGGAACTCGTACGTTGTCTGCTCCTTGTTGAGCAACGGGTCGTACTCTGTTTTGGGCTTGTCAATGAGTTTGGCCAGGTCTGGATCGATAGCAGGCAGCGAGCCAGACACTTTTGAGACCTTCGACGAGAGATCAGGTGAAAAGTTTTCTATGTCGCTGGGATTGGTGTTTGCGGGGACTTTGTGAGATTTCTTGGAGCGATCGTCATCGCTTGAATCAGACGATTTGTTTCGTAAAAAGAGTGGGCTCGGGGAGACTTGAGCGCGCAAAGGCGCCACTCTGCCTCCCAACGGACGGCATCGTGAAGCAAAAAGCCAGCGGGACATGTGGGTGATATGATAGTGGTTGAGTGGGGGTGGATACGGGGTACAGAGCCAATAGAGCAGAGTCTATAATTGTCAAAATGATGATGAGGAATGACAAAACACGGGAGATTTCCAGTCACTTTTAGTATGGTGTTTGTGGGCAAACAGTGGCGACGAGCAAGCTCCTTCAATCAGAGAACAGCCTTCTTCTGGCCGCGTCACCCAAACTTTGACTTCTGATCTGGCGACTTTCTCGCTAATCTGTGGCTTCCATCTCAAAAAGTAATTTTTCGAGTGGAAAATCATGTCGAGCGTTTTTATACCATTTTCAGAGCTATTCTGAGAGATTCCAATGAAATATTCTTGAACCTCACCAAAGGTAAAACTGACAACCGAAATCACCCAAGATCCCGCCGATCATTGCAAATATCTCACAATCTCCTACAAGATATCCCTTCATCTGCACGACCAAGCTCCTCCTCCCATCCTTCAATGCTGAAACTTCAACACACATTCACTGGCCACTCCGACAAGTGCTGGTCAGTCTCTGTGCACCACCGGCTGCCACTGCTCGCATCAGTCTCGTCAGACAGAACATGCCGGATCTACAATCTTGAGTCCCACAAAGAGGTGGCTGTGCTGGACGACAATACCCACACCAAGACGCTGCGCTCTGTGGCTTTCAAGCCAACTGGAGAGTCTCCATCGCTAGCCATTGGGTCGTTTGACTCCACTATCTCGATCTGGGGCACTGATCCTGACGAGTCTAGCTACGGAAACCAGGATTGGCAGGTTATGGCGATCATCGAGGGTCACGAGAACGAGGTCAAGGCCGTCGATTGGTCGCCAGATGGGATGTATCTAGCGTCATGCTCTCGTGACAAGTCGATCTGGATCTGGGAAGCCGACGACTACAACGAGGAATTCGAATGTATCAGCGTGGTGCAGGAACACGACCAGGACGTGAAAAACGTGGTGTGGCACCCGAGACAGAACGTTTTGTGTTCCAGCTCGTACGACGACACCTCCAAGGTTTTCAGACAGGACGCTTACGACGAGGACGACTGGGTGTGCGTGGCAAGCTTTGCAGGAGCCACAGGAACAATCTGGAGCGCAGACTGGGAGAAAAAAGACGTTGAAGGGTCTTATTCGAGACTTGTCAATTGCAGCGACGACTCTGGTGTACGGGTGTGGAAGCGACTTGCGCGTGGCGGGGCTGATGAAGATACGGCTGGTGCAGGTGCGCTCCCGTCTACACTGAAAGAAGAAGAAGAATGGGTCCTGGAGTCCATTTTGCCCAAAGCTCATACAAGCTCTGTTTACGGCGTGGCGTGGGGTGAGAATGGAGCCATTGCCAGCTGCGGTGCCGACGGCAGGATCGTTGTGTACAAGGAGACGTCGCCTGGTCAATGGGAGGTGGCTGTGACCCAAGAGCTCGGCCACGGAGTGGCCGAGATCAATGCTGTGAAATGGTGGAAAGATTCCCATTTGGTCACTGGAGGAGACGACGGGCTTGTGAAGCTGTGGAATTTTAGTTTGCAATGACCGAATGCATGTATATTAATTTATATCCTACGCCAAAACCACCAACAGAATGAACAGAACCACCACCGAAAGAATTACCAAAAGCCAGAAACACAAACGCCTTTGTGTTCTGTGATACCTGTCAGCCTTCACCAGGTGCTTGGAGGCCGCACGAGTATCATGGAGCGTGCTGTAGAGGTTGGACTCGATATTGTCGATGAGCTCGCCCTGACTAGTGACCAGATTCGAGAGGTCATGGAAGATCTCGTTGAGCTCATTGACTCCGTGGGAGATGGCCTCGATGTCTCGCTCGCGCTCTTCGATCTGTGCTCTCTGGAACTCGACTTCCTCAGCGTTGAGTGGCTCGTATTCCACTATCATTTGTTGTTGGTCCGCGTGTGGCTGTGCGTGTGGCGTATCCTGCTGATGTGGCTGATGTGGCTGTGCATCCTGTGCATCTTGCACCGCCACCCGACTGCGTTCGTTCAACGTTTGCTCCAGCCTTGTGAACTGACTCTGGTACGTATTGAGCTCAGACAATGCTCTTTTGACGCTGTCATTTAGCTTCTCACGGACAAACAGCTGAGACCGGTTCAGAAGGTTTTCGTCAAGCTCGTTAAGCCGCCTCGTCTCTGCAGACGCCTCTTTGAACACCTTCATGAGTTTGGAAGTGAGTTTCAATGCATTTTTCTGGTATCGCACCACTGTCGGGTCATCCGGACCCAGAAATCGGCTTATAATTCCGTCTTCCAGTTGGTCCAGGTTCTTTTTCAGGTTGCGTAGCGTGTTGCTGATGTCCAGCAGCATGTTGGAGAGCTTGTCATTGATTTCGTAGAATTCAGGCACATCCTGATATCCAGCCTGCTCCTCGAGGTCAATGCCATCTTCGTATATCGACGTCATTGTGTACAAGATATACTGCAACTAAGTGGTTTTTCGCTTCAAAACTGCACACATGCAACTGATAAGCTGTCATTTACCATCTATGATTACTTTGTTACACGCAAAAAAATAATTACACAAGAGGCCAAAAAAAGTCGATCTTAGCCACATAGCCTGCGCCACCCACCCCACACTCACTAGCCACGCTTAGAAATCTTGAGTGATGAGAAAGGTGTTGCAATAAGTTTGCACAGCCTTTTTGTTGCCTTCCATCACTCGATCCCAGACGTGGTATCTTCATCCTCACTGGATGCTCTGTTCCGGTTCGATGGCACCGTGCCAGCCTCGTCTTCAAGTTTTAGCTTGTTCTGAAAGTCAAGGTACAAGTCATTATCGCTCAAACTAAGAAAACGGTCGATCTTCTCTGAAGTGGGGTGGCCAGCACTCAGCAGTTCCCGCAGATCAGACTTCAGCCCAATCAAAAGGCTCACAAGGTGCTGATTTTGACGTGCCAGTAATGCTTTTTCCTTGGCAAGTTGGTCAACGTCCTGTTGCAGTCGTTCTTGGAGCACTTTCTTCTTCTGACGACACTTCGAAGCAGCAATCCGGTTGCGCTCAAGTACTTTCTGCTTCTTCCATGCTGTTGTCCCCGGGATTGGTCCTGCGTTCGGATTGAAAATCACCTCGTTGTTGTAATATAACTGTTGTTGCGGGATCCCGTCAGGGTTGACCTGGATGTCTTCCAACGACCCAGGATGTAGCTTCGTGGTCGTTTCAGGAGGCTGTGTGTTGGCATGCAAGGTTGACTGCGCTTTTTCAGGATCCTCCTTCACATGGCCTTGCGTTTCCTCCGATTTCTGCTGCAGTTCACGAGAATCGTTTTTGTGGTACATCATGCTAATCTGGCCAATCTGACCGTTAGAAATCGAGACTCTACGTCTGATGGGAGGATGAGGAAATGAGTGGCCTGCAGGAGGTACGCTTGGAGGCACAGAGTCGCTGAAGTGCATCTCAGCAGATGAGACCATGTCCTGTTGGGGCATGATATGCTGTCCAGGGTGGTTGAAAGAAGCGGCAGGAGGTTGTACAAAAGGAGTCACGAGGTTCATCGGTGCTGGCTGTTGTTGCTGTTGCTGCTGTTGATGCATATGGGAGTTATCATAGGGATCGATGTTGGGTTCAAATCCATGTAAATGTTGCTGAGGGGGCCCCGTTTGCGGACCGTGTTCACCGACCCAAGTAGCATGAGCTAGAGTGTGTGCTTGCTGGGTCGAGTTGAACAACAAAGAGGGCGAATACTCCAATATTGGTGGATTTGTGAGCAAGAAGTTCTGAAAATCCTGGGGATCCAGATGAAAATTGTCGAAATTGATATGATTGTTTCTTTTTGTAGGCGGTCTGTCCCCTTTTTCGGCGTGGGGATCTGGTTGTGACTTGTCTGTTGGATCCTGTGGTGAAGTCTGGCGAGTGTTGTTCATATTATAGTTTTCCATAACGTAACTAGATGTGTTTTCGTTACCCGAGAGGCATGTTGAAGGCGAAGAAGAAGAAATCGACACCGGTGACACTTTAGTTATTCTGGCATCAGGTACGCTTGGCGCTGGCACCGGAGTCACGGTGTTGTTTGTGTGTTTGTCCACCATTCCAAAGGCAAGAGGATGAAAGTTTTGACACATGCGAGGGTCTGCAGGGTCCACCATTCCTTCCCACTGTTGCTGAGATTGCTGACGATTCTTCGAATCGATGGGTTGCTGGTTTTGAGCCATGATGTCAAATATGGCCTATTCCAGTTCTCCGTGTCATCCAATCACTTTCCCGAAAAGAAAGACAACTTTTTGAAAAAATATCTGCTAGCTTGCGCTGTGGGGCTCTCAAGTGGATGCGTTTCGGTGTGAGCAGCAATCTTTCTTGTGGTCCTCAGAGTTGTAAAAGAGTCAATTTTTTTTTGGCTTGTGGAGTAGCGTGAACATTGGTGGTGTAGGGGTGTTCCATTAGTGTTCATCGCGGAGTCATGTGACGCAACCTGACTGTGTGTGGATACTGGTGGTTACATGTTCATGGTTGACACTTTTGAGACTACGTGGCCAAACTGTTTTGGCCCTTCTCTGGCGAATAAAGGTGTGTTTGGCTCCTCGCTTGGTTGCTGGATTTCTGACTAACGAGGCAGATACCTCGCAAAATGCTCGAAAACAGACAGAAAATCAACTCTTAAGGTGAGGATCAAAGGGAGGCGAACGATAAACTGGCTGAGATAACTCCATAACCTGAGCTCTACTGATCTGTGGTGAGATCTTTGAAACAGTACAATACACTCCGTCATCAAATTCCAGAACTACTTCTCGATTGCTGACTCTTTCAGATCAACATGATAGCGTATATTATTGTTCTCTACGAATCGCTCTGCTTGTCGCTTTTTGGCTCTTCAATTTCATCTGGTCTCCGGAAATAGACATCTCTGTAAAACTTCATCTGCCCAATACTTTCAAGGATATCACTTTTGGCGGTATGAGCGCCGATTTTCGGAGGAAGCAGATTGTGGACTTTGGGGTTGTGTCTCTTGGCAAACTCCATCACACTGGAGACATCAATGATTCTGTATGTGAGATAGTCTGTGATTTTGGGCATTTCTTTGCACAAGAACTGACGATCAACATGTACCGAATTTCCTGCCAGAATCCCCACTCCTTTGGAGACGAATTTGCTGATGTACTCCAACAACTCTTTTTCCACAACTTCCAGCGTCTTCTCCGAGGCCAAGACTTTGGCTGTGAGTCCTGAGTCGCCGTGATGCTGCACACACCACTCGTTCATGGCATCCATGGTTTCCTTGGGGTAATGAACCACCGACTCGTACCCATCTGGATCGAGCAATTCAAGATTTTTGTCAGTCACCAAGCAACAGATCTCGATAATATGGTCGTTGTCAAGGTCCAATCCTGTCATCTCACAGTCAATCCAGATGATCGGACGCAGATGATCGTAATTCGGGGAAGAAGAGCTCGAATTCTTTGCAAGTTTTGCAGCTTTGACAGGCTTCAACGGCAAAGAAGCAGGCCTTTTGGATTTTGAAATGATCTGACTGGCTGTGGTGGTCGATGTGGGTTTGGAAGGTTCCTTGCCAGAGTCTGGGCTGGTGGCAGTGGAAGACGACTCAGTCGTCTTAGACTTGTCTGAAAACAAATTCAGGAAAGAAAACATTGGTTTTTTCGATGTGGAATACTGTTTCAGCAACACAGAGGATATCGACGACCTCTGGAGTGCTCGGAAAACAGTTCTGCTCATGCTCTTTCAGCAGTGTTTATTTCATCAAGAAGAATCAACTTGAACGCGGATCTTGGTGAAAAAAATTATAGTGCACGGCAAAAAAATTGTTAGAGAGAATATCATCCTTATACTGGTCTTGCATAGATAGGTTGATAAATAAATATTGATAATAAATATTGATAATAAATAGATCTGATAATGATAATCAATCATAAAAGACATCAAAGAAACAGTCACGTCGTTTACGGACTCGTCCCCGTGAAAAATAAATAATTTCTTTTGAAAGCTCAGATGCGCTTACCAAAGTAAACCCACTGGTCGTCTAGCGGCTTCTCCTCAAGCTCCTCCCAGCACTTCCACTCGGCAAGCTGGTGCAGCAATTCGTATTCATCATTGGCCTGGATGATCAATTCCTCAACCAACCCACACCCGATCGAGTTCTCAATTTTCTCAACAACCTCGTTCTCTTTCACGACCGCCAACCGCGATTTGGTCAGCTCCTCAACACTCTGACGGTACACAGAGTCCTTCGGGAATTTCTCAGCTAGCTTCGTAAGAGTTGATTCATACAACTTAATCAGCACCGGTCTTGGGTTGGGATGCTGATAGATACCTGTCAATCCGGTCGGATTGCCTTTGTTTGCGCGAATCAGAACCTCCTGGGCCTGTCTAAGGTATCTATAGCATCTCATTGTTGGCAAAGTAGTGTGGGGTGAGTACGAAAAGGTGGCGTTTTATTGGACTGTTTGAAGTTTACAATTGCATAGCTTGTTAAACTCATATATTAGCAGCTTCATTATACTTTTTCGTTGTCGTTCATTGGCAGGTCTTGCTGCCAAAATTATTCACGTGCCACTTATGCTACAAAATGCTCACATAATCATCACTTTTGAGTTTGTGATGGTCCTTGTTGTCCTGCATTTTGAGGAGCAGAAGCAGCAGCAGCAGCAGACAAGGCCGCTTCATTCAAGCCAGTGGATGGCATGGTATCAAGATACACGGACTTGTTTTGTAGCGACAAATTCAGAAGGTTGTTGAAAGCATTAGAAGATGATTCGGGAAGCGTGGTCGTGGAAGTTGCCGCAGAACCAGATGACTGCGATATCCCTGTAGAGCCTGCTAAATTCGAGCTTGTTTCCGAAACTGTTTCCGAGGATGCCGTGTTGTATTGATGCCCTTTCGAGGCAGAAAAATGTGGGAGCTGTTGAAGAGTACCGATTGCATTTCTGAGGTTCAAAACGCTACTGAAAAATCTGCTGGAGAGAATCGAGTGCAACAGCGGAGCCATGTAGATACTCGATCCGATGATGTAAAAGTCGGCAAGCGTGGTGGTTTCGTTCTCGTTAATTCTATTCTGTTTGCGAATAATCCAAAAGTCTGGTTCACGGACCAGGGCAATGACGAACTCAACACCTTTCATTTTGCGGAGATCCTGGAGAAGGGCATCATAAGGCTTGGTGTGGTATGCAGCGTCAGTGAACTGATTTTGCATCTTGAGAACTTGGTTGTTGGACGTTCTATCGAAAAATGGAGATTGCGAGAAATACTCCAAGACGTTGTCTGTTCGGAGTCCAAACATATTGACCCACTCTGGGGATCTCCATTGTAATTCATCTAGCGGAGCCATCGGACGATTGAGGTTAAAGTGGTTATACCGGTTGCAACACAGGGTAGACTGCAGTTTAAATAAACTTAATCTCCATTGAAAAAGGTGAGTTAGTTGCACAGCCTGAAAGCTTTGAGACTGACTTACCCATAAAATATTTTGACAGGCTGCGTTTTTTTTCATCAGCTTGACAAAACAGAAATCTCGACACTCCAGACCTGTTTTTTGAGTTGATTTATTGGTTAGTAGGTAGCAAAAGACCTTTCTCCAGACAACAACTTGATCCCCGAATCACATTCGGCTTTGATTCTGTAGAATGAGTTTCTTTGCAGGAATTTTGAGACCTTTGGGCCGTTCTATGGTGACCTCGAAAAACGGGTTAAGCTCCATCAGAGGCATTAGAACCGGAGTGGAAGTGCCTTCTCCTAGCTCTGAAGTGCCCGATGTGACGACTTTTCTTACCAAAATTGGCCGTGGGGTTGCCGAACATGCAGAAACGTTTGAAAACGACTGGGCCAAGTTCTGGCGTATGGGCTCGCATGAGATGAAGGCCAAGGGACTTGACATCAAATCTAGACGCTACATTTTGGACTGGAGAGAGAAGTTCCGTAAAGGTGAGCCTTTGCAAGAGTTGCGCGTTGGACAGAAGAAGCACGGGGGAGAACGCAAGGCTAAAATCTACGCTGCCGAGAAGAGAGTCAAGGATCGCATTGCCCTTGCTCAGCTCAAAAAGCAGTTCCGCAAACAGAACAACTTGGCACAGGTGCAAAAGAAAGCTTGGGAAAAGCTACATAGAGAGGCTGGTCACGTGTGACCATGCCAATACCAAAGCCAAGGCCAAAGCCAATACGATTTCACGAATTTGTACCTACCTGTATATAGCAATACATCTACTTGTGGTGCTCTTCCATGAACAACTGGAGTCCTCGTTGTAGTTCTAGGGCTTCTTTTTCCATCACTTCCATCGTGCGCGGTTGTCTTTCATCGTCTGATTTGACGTCCATTTTGCGAACAACTTTCTGGAAAAATCCATTAAGGTCGTTCTCATGCTGTTCAAGGAGATTGTAGATTCCATCTCCGTAGCCGTCATTGAGATACCGTGGGATCACATGCATGTGGACGTGAGGAACCGATTGTCCTGCAGCAACACCGTCCTGAATGGCCAAGTTGAGAGAATCTGCTTTATAGTGAGACTCAATGAATTGATGGATCAGTTGCACTGTATTCATAAAGTCTGTAGACTCCTCAGCAGTTAGGTCTTTGAGCCGCGGAACGACACGCAGTGGAACCACTAGAACATGGCCAGGCACTATAGGCTTGAGGTTCACTAGGGCAAAGGTGTGTTTAGTTTTGTAAAACACCTGTGACGTGACGGGAAACTTGTAAAATAAAATCTTCGAGGACATGATTGAGGTAAAGTGAGATGACTGATGAAAGAGTTTGATCTATTCGACGGTATTGGAGGTATTTGGTGATGACGTCGAAGATCAGTTATTTGGGTCTGATTGAGTTGAGGAAAAATATGATTTCCCCGGAAATCACGTGATCTGCTATAGGCTCCTGCCAAGATAAGTTTGTGCCGGTAATGTTTTTGTTATTTATTTGATGAAGGGTTTGTCTGAATGTGCAATTGTACCATGGAATGTGCTGGAAGAGCATAGCTAGAAAACCCCACTTTACGCCCATAGAATTGAGAAAACACAGCAGCGTGCAGCACTGAGATTGTTGCCGGATCAGGCATGTCAGAGGTCATAGATCATTACAAGGAATTAGAAATTCCTCGAAATGCCTCTCAAGCAGATGTCAAGAAGGCGTTTCGACGCATGGCGTTGAAGTATCACCCAGACAAGAACCCTACCAAAGATGCCGAGGAAAAGTTCAAGCGAATAAACGACAGTTACGGTGTTTTGTCCGATGTTCAAAGGAAAAGAGAGTATGATACCACTTTACAAGCTGCTGAATACTCATATAACTCATACTATTCTAGACCAAATCCAGCACAATACCAACCATACTCAGCCTATCAAGACTATGAGAGGGCGAGAAATCAGTATGAGGAGTACAAAAGGAGACAGCAGCAGGAGAAAAAGGCTCGAGACGCTGCCAGACAGCGACAAGAGCAGCAGGAACGAGAACAGAGAGAAGAAGCACAGAAAAGAGAGAACATGTACCGGCGGCGAACAGCATTCCAACAAAATCAAGCACCTTCAGATTGGGACAAGACAGAGTTCCATTACACAAGGTACAGTTCTGAGCGTTCTATGCCGCAACAGGCTCCGACAGAGGAGAAGAAAGAGGGAAATCCTGTGTATGAGGATCCAAAGGCTAAAATATACAATACGAATGACGGAAGCTGGACACGATCAAAATCCGGTTATTCTTATAAGTCGTCCGAAAAGACGTATACTGGGAAAATACCAAAGGTGAAAACTCCAGAACCGGAGAAGAAGGAATCGAAGTCTCACAGCTCAAGCGGGTATGCTCAGAGTCGATGGAATAAGGAGACCGAGAGCGAGGAAGAAGAAGAGGATGGAGTAGAAGAAGAGGAAGAGGAAGAGGAGGAGGAGGAGGAGGAGGAGGAAGAAGAAGGAGATGATGATGAAGAAGAAGACAAAGCAGAGAAGAGTGAAAGAAAAGCAGGAGAGAGAGGTCAAGACGACGACAACGAAGATAACGACAATCACAATCAATCCCGGTTATTTGACCAGGATTTTGTCGATACGATGAACAATTTTTTCATCAACAAAGAGTTCACATTCAGTTATCCCAAGCCTGCTAGAACCCCCGAGTCAAATTTATTCTCCAACAATCCAATCTTCCATAATAACGGGTCTCCCGAGGACCCAATAGTGCTGGACTCAGGAACCAAAGACGATCCGATTGTTCTTGATGATGACGGGCCGTTCAGTTCTGAGTCTGAAGAGTCTGACGCGTCCAGAACATCGAGCCTGCCGAGGAGATTTGCCAACAGGACGGAGATGGAGGAGGCCGCAGAGGCAGCGGCCGAAGCAGCGGCTGAAGCTGCGGCCGAGGCTCAAAAATCAAGTCCAAAAAGAGCCAAACGGGGCTCTCCGTGCTCTACTGGTTCGAAGGGATCAAGGAATTCTAGAAGTTCCAGAAATTCTGCTAGTTCTGGGGGTATGAAGGTGCCAACGTCGGCGACTTTCGAATTCAATGTGAGAAATGTGCCTCCGTTCACTCAAACGAGCGGCGACTTCAACATGGAGTCGATCGGCGAAGTTTTGGGGATGGGCAAAACGGACAAAGATGAGGCTGATATGGCAGGAGACGAGTCTAACATGATGATAGACAGCGAGGAGGAAACTACTGTTGAGACACGCCCGTCGGTGAATCTGCAAGATACGGGAGAAATCCCGATTTATCAGGCCGTGAATCAAACTCTGCCCCGGAAAAAAGCCCTCAATTGTGTGACTTTATCAGACCTACGTTGTGTGGACAACGAGATGCTGTTTGTGAAGCCACCGAGGGACCCAATTTACCGGCCCAATGACGAAGCTCGCAATCTGCGTGCAATAAAAGAGTACGTCAGTCTTGTGAGCGAGTATCAAGAAAAGCTGGCTGAGTATCGGAAGGCTCGAAGTGAGGCGAACATGAAGTTTCTAGACCGGACCTTGACAAACGAGCGCGATCGCAAGGTATATCTGGAGAGTTTGAAGATGGACGAGAAGCTGGAGAGGCAATTTGCTGAGTTCACGTCTCACCATTTGGTGGTGATGCAGCAGTGGTCGGTTATTCTGAGCCAGTAACAATGATCAGAAACAACGAGCGAAGCGAGCTGTTAGTACAGACCTCCGATAGAGAGTACTCATTGATTTTAACGCTATCTCGAAGGTTTCCCCACGCGATACATGACGGAGTCCCGTCTGCTTGAAATGTCATTGGAGATTAGAGGCAATTCACCTCAGAGCTCCATAGAATGTCATGGATAGTTTTTGTTTGATACCTCACGAGTATTGGTGGATTGCAGCTCTACTCTCTCAAAGTCTAAAATTTTGACGAATTTTGCTAATTATTGATCTTTGGAAAAATGATCACTACACTGATTGAACCCTCGGGTCAGTCGTCCATGCATATATAAGAGGTGTGAATCCTTTAATGATACCCAAACAACCTGGTAAGCCCCTGAGAGACTGCCACTATCGAGTTCACATTCATAATCCTTTTTATCTCTTAATCTCTTAAACACACAATAATTTGAAGTTGAGAAATTCGCTAAAAGTGAATTTTGTAGTTACAAAATATTTGGAAAACATTCTTCGACTACATCATACCAACAATTGGAGCCACCACGACTTGTGTCCAATGTCATCGAAACAAGGGGCGTTTGACGCGACGCAGAGCAACGGCAATGCGGGTGCTGGCAATGCGCCGGCCAACTCGGAGATTCCGCGCGATGTGAAGCTGTTGCATCTGATCTTCGCTACTCAAGGTATTCAGAGCTACCAAGACCATGTTCCATTGCAACTGATGGATTTCGCGTACAGATACACTTCCGGAGTGCTTCAAGACGCTTTATTGTACAATGATCATGCACATTCCAGCATTGGCAATGCTGGCAACTCTGGCACCCACAACGCCCAGCTGTCTAACGAGGACATCAGGCTGGCGATCGCAGCACGCACCAACTACCAGTTCAAGCCCGTCCCACCTAAAAAGTTGCTTTTGAAGCTGGCAGCAGAGAGAAATGCCAAGCCCCTCCCGACCGTGATGCCCTCTTGGGGAATCAGACTCCCGCCAGAGAAGTATTGTCTAACAGCAAAGGACTGGGAGTTGGAAGAGGAAGAGGACGGAGAAGGAGAAGGACAAGGAGAAGGAGACGTAAGTATACAAAGAGGGGAACTAAAGAAAGAATCTATGCTAACTATTGGACAGGATGACGAGAGCTCGAAGCAAAAGGACAGAAAGAGAAGAAAAAAGTGAGCAAAGCGGCAACGAGCGAGGCGTTGTTTACGAGTATTAGTGGCAGGATCTCAGAGCAAGTAAACGGAGGTCTCAAAATGTGGGAAGACGCTTAATCAGCTTCGTTTGAGCCCCAACTGAGCCAGATACCTCGTTTCGTGATGGAGCAAGTCGAGCGAGGAATTCGAGTGGTAGGTCCTGGGACCACTTGTATGTATATTAAGTACGGGCGAAGCGAGAGGATAACTCGCCTCGTTCATTGTGTGTGTTGTGTGCGATTGATGTGAATTTTTAGTTGTTCTGAGCAGCACTCTCGGTGCAAGCCACTCGAAGACAGATGGACTTACGATTGATGTCCGCGTTGAAAGACACTCGTATACGTCATTGTCCAGTAAACGTTTCTCTACATAGCTGACTTTGCAAACTGGGTACCCGTGGGGTGGTTGGTTGGGGCTGAATGAGTCAGATACGTCTCCTTGGTGTCAGTTTTGAGCTCCCACTGAGCACCCCCCTGAGCCACGTTCAAGCGCGTTAGGAATTATCAGACCTTCAGGGCAAACCGTCCAACACAACGCTCACGTGAATCGGCCAGCCATCTGCCCACTCCGTGCTGCACCGCTCGGTGGCAGGTCCCTCAGATGCCGCAGCAACCTACATCTCTCGGCCTCTGCAGTAGACTCTGCCGCACTGGCAGCGTCGACTCACAACCGCCCTACCCCTAAAACCCTCAACCCGTAAAATATGTCTACAAACGAGTCCAGTCGACGTGCAGTCCGTGCACAGAGCGAGACAGGTGTTCTTTCATCACCACGAAGCCCGCTCTGTGCTCCCGCCTTCGCTCCACCAACTAACAACTTTTATCAACTTGCTTCGCTCGTCGTGTTTTTTTTATTTTTTTTCTTCAAACTTAACAAATCACCTTTCTCCTTCGTCACCACTCCGTCCCTATCACCATCAATTGTCCCGCCAGACAAACCACAACCCCCCTCAAAAGTACCGCAATCCCTGCTAGGCGGCGACAGGACTTCTTTTCATCCCAATCATGACCTTTGTGACCCAAGGATCCATTCCAGAGTAAGCAGCCATCCGTCCCTCTCTCACTTATGGTACACTCACTAACAATTCTCACCCACTCCGCAGAGTCGTCGAAAAAACCATTGGAGAATGCCTGGACGACAGAACATCGATTCTCGACAGTATCACCGACTTGGGCCCCCCAGATATGGTGCACTTTCGCAAACACAACTCGTCGTCCAGCACAAAGACGCCGAGCTTGGGAACGTTTCTCTACTACACTGGAGCAGACGTGTCCAACACAGCCACCATTGCCGCTCTTCTAAACTCCTTGAGTAACATCATCGGCGAAGAGCCTCAATTGTGGTTTGGGAAGCCAAAACCTTGGAAAGTGACCGAGGCAACCTACTGTACTTACAACGTGTTCTCCAAAGTGGACGTGAGAGTCACGTGTAGCTTCCCAGGACACGTAGAGTCCACGATGATGGACTCGCAAGGCAACAAGGTGATCGAAAGCGACCGTCTGTGGCTCGAAACTTTCGTGAGCGGTATCGTGCGGGCCGTCGTGAGCGCAGACAGCGAGTCTGACGACTTTACCTCGATCGTGGAGATCCGCAAGATCAATCCATTCCTCAATAAGGACAACGCCTTGATGTTTTTGAAAGGCTTTGAGGAACTCTTTTTCGATGGAGTCAAGCTTGGATGTTCCGAGGACCTTCAGGTGGCCACCAACGGCAACAATTACCTTGTGGACTCGTTTGTCAAATGCATCGAGACCACAGAGTTGTACACCGAAGGACTGCAAATCCTCGAGAGAATCCAGCAACAAGACGCTGGAGTGACGTATCTGATTGCCAAACTGCACCTTCTGAACAACCAAGAGCTCAAGGCTGTGCAGGTCATGCACGAAGGAATCAAAGTCAACCCATTAGATGGTGAGTTGCTTACGTTGCAAGCCGAATACTGTTTCCACAAGAACAGAACCAACCTGGCTCTTCCGATCGCGATCAAAGCCGTCAACTCTTCGCCGTCGTACTTCAAGCCTTGGTCCATTCTTGTGAAGCTCTACATCACTCAGGGTGACTACGAAAAGGCGCTGTTAACGCTCAACTCGTGTCCGATGGTGACTCATAAGGACAAATACGTGCTCAGACGAGTCAACCATCCTCGTGCCGAGGACTTACATCTTCCCTTGCCATCAGACGTGACTCTTGCCGGAGTCAGCGACCTCAATTCTGCAGATATTGCCGTGGAACATAACAAGATTGACCAGAGTTTGCTCAGTCTAGCTGCTGCCAACTTGAAGTCGACATTCTCAAAAGCCTATCGTCTCTTGACCGACATTGTGCTTGAGACTGGCTGGGAGTCATTACTCAAGTACCGTACCAAAGTTTTTGTCATGGAGGATGAGTTCAAGAAAGATTTTGCCAAGACAACCCTGGATAGCAGCAGCACGTCTTCATCGACTGCCATTTCCAACTCAGCCAACGAGACCTCGACACAGTTCAAGAAGAAAAGATTGTGTGAGAGGTGGCTGGACAACTTGTTCATGCTACTTTACGAGGACCTGAGAACTTACACGATGCACCGGGCCGAAGTCATGCATTTTGAGGCCCAACAGCTGGAATTGCAAAAGTCCACTTTGGAATGGGAGCTTTTGGGACTCGTTTCGGACAGATTAGGCCACCAGAGAGAGGCTGCTCAGTGCTTTGAAAAGGGACTCAAGAACCGTTTTGCTGTGAAATCGTCCAAGAAACTGCTCAAATACTATAGTGAGCAAAAACAGAAGGCCACCAATTTAGAGACCATCAATAAACTGAACGACAAAACTCTAGAGCTGATCGTGAAGCTGTTAGTGTGGAACCACCGCTGGTACTGTTCGTTTTCCCCTGCACTGATCGGGGCCTTAAGAGGACTGATCAACGAGGTGGGCAAAACCAGGATTGAAAGTGAAATTAAAGTGCGGTTCGATGATAAGAATACCGGGGTCTTCAATCTGGTGAGCGACGCTTGGATCTATCTGGAGAAATATGGGCTGCTTGAGGATGACTAAGCCGTTGAGCGAGCAGCCTTCAACAAACGAGGCAAGTCACCTGTGACCGGTTGAAGCCAGAAGCTGGCGTATTCCCACATCGTTGCTCCAACGGTCGCCGATATGTAACAACTATATAGCGGGAGCAAATGCCGCGCCAGACGGTCATTTGTGTGTACTTAGCGTGTATTGATGATAACTAGAGATTATAAAGTCGCCGTGGTAGTACAACTGATGTGACAAATTGATATTTTTGTTCTTGAGAGGAACATGGGGGTAAGGTGTGTTTGTTGCAGAACCGATCGACTCATTATGGTGAATGCATCCCTCTTTAGCAGCAATTTTCACCATACAGTTCTCCCATTGCTGGGAGAACTGCTAGTGGATTTTGGAAAAACACCTCACACCGGACTGTTACATAAATATATACACTGTCAGTTGTACAGGCATTTTGAGAGTAGTAGAAGAATTGGTATTTTCTCACGAGCTCGAGTCTCTATGACCACGTATATTCGCCTTTGGTTTTGGCGTTTGGTAGCTGCAAGCTTACAGCAAATCACCTTCAGCTGTCATAAAATCACTACTCGCTCGATTCTCGCCAATCCCACCTAAGCGTTCCGGGTAACCTTGACACCCTTACACCAGACACGTCTCTTTTCGTCAACTCAAAAACAAAAACATCCTGAAATCATCTTCAGCTTTGGACCTTCACCTTGTACGGTTTCTTCCAGTTAATCAATTTCGCCGCTTCAATTCCAAGATGGTGACAATTGGCAACGCACACGACGATCTGATCCACGATGCCGTTTTGGATTACTACGGCAAGCGTCTGGCTACGTGTTCGTCGGACAAGACCATCAAGATCTTTGAAGTTGATGGCGAGAATCACAGACTTGTGGAGACATTGAGAGGTCACGACGGACCTGTGTGGCAAGTCTCCTGGGCACACCCTAAGTTTGGCGTGATCTTGGCCTCTTGTTCCTATGATGGCAAAGTTTTGATCTGGAAAGAAGAGAATGGCGTGTGGTCTAATATTGCCGAACATGGGGTGCATCAAGCCTCAGTCAATAGCATTGCTTGGGCTCCTAGCGAATACGGTGCTGTCCTTTTGTGCACTTCGAGCGACGGAAAGGCCTCGGTCGTTGAATTCTTGGAAGATGGGTCTCAAAAGACTTTGGTGTTCCAAGCTCACGCTATCGGAGTCAACGCTGGCTCTTGGGCTCCTCCTCAAAAGGACAATATTCAGGAGAGAAGATTGGTGACTGGAGGCTGTGACAACTTGGTCAGGATTTGGAAGTTGGACCACTCTGTGAACAACTACGTAGAGGAAACTGTTCTTGCTGGCCACACAGACTGGGTTAGAGACGTTGCCTGGTCTCCTTCGTTGCTGTCCAAGTCATACATCGCCACAGCTTCTCAGGACAGAACTGTGATTATATGGACGAAAGATAGTAGTTCCAGCGACCAGGGTGCTAATGTCTGGAAGAAACAGCTTTTGACCGAGGAGAAGTTCCCAGACGTTTGCTGGAGGGCCAGTTGGTCGTTGAGCGGGAACGTTTTGGCTATCAGCGGGGGTGATAACAAGGTGACTTTGTGGAAGGAGAATCTTGGTGGCAAGTGGGAGAGTGCGGGAGAAGTGGATCAATAGACAGATAACGAAAGAGGCGAACGACGAGCGGAACGAGGAGTGAGTGTGACAGATTGTCTGCGTGAATTTAACGAGCAGCAGCTACAAATGCCTAGTTCAAACAACTCGTTCTCCTGGTGTTCACTTTTCCTTCTTCGAGCGAGTAGATTGGATTATTTCCTAAATTGAATAATTATCATTACGTGTATCAAGTGAATCGCAAAGTTAGTACATGTAGAATCAACAAAGTTATAACGACTATGCATTCAACGAGATCTGACATATTCGATCTATGCCAAAACCAGTCTTGGGTGAACCTTTCACTTCGCCACTTTGAACAACCTTCCTCGGCAACTACGCTAGCTTACTTGCATTACTCATTGAGTACAATCCAACATGAAACAATACATTAAACATGAAAATATGAGCGAAGGGTGAAGTTTGATGCGTAGTCCACTGTACCTGCCATGAAAGATGTGATTCATTATGCTTGAGGGGATTCGATAAGTGAGATGGAACTTGTCGGATCCTATCAGGCTTTTTCCAAACAACTACCGATACAGCCAACTTGTCAATGTACAACTTGAATGCTTGGTCGAAAGGAGAAACTTGGCTTGCCGATTGCAGAATCGTTCATAGAATAGAAAACCCGAAACAGACTTGGGGTAATCTCGAGCAACGTTCCATAATGCACTTCTCTGCTAATCAAGCAGAGTGAAGGAGTTGGAGAAGGTCTGTGAAACATACGTTTCTCCCGTTGAGCCGGATATCTTGGAGGCCTTTCAAAGCCCACAAGCAAACACAGTAAATTTGACTAAAGAGTATCGAATATCCCGTCGATGTCGATCATCCTAAAGTGCTCAATCAAGCCACTTGCCGCCTCAGTCAGATTCATAAAGGCACAAATAGCACCTGAAACCTGAAATTACCAGCTCCAGCCCCATTGCCATTTCCACCCCCATTTACCCCTCCCTCTCTCTCTCCCTCCCCATTCCTCTCTCTCTCCCTCTCCCCGTCGTTTCTCCTCTGATTTCTCAACACTCTCCATCTGTTCACAACAGCAAATAACAACACAAACGCCAGAATTCCCGTGATCCAGACCTCATCCAGACTACTGTCAAAGGACTCCGTGAACTCGCCGTAGTCAAACTCCCCATACTCCTCTGTCGCCTGCAACTCCTGGAGCAGACTTTGCTCCCTGTTGCTCCGAATTCTCTTGTACATATTCAGCCAGTCTTTCCAAGTACGATCTATTGGTCTCGATTCTGGCTCACTGACGTTTGTCTGCTCGCCGTACCACCAAGTCTTTAGGTACAGCCTGATCAGCGAAAGTTGCACCGGGATATAGGCCAACGGATTGTAGAGCAGAACCTGGTCATAGTACCTTTTGGCCAGATGGAAGTCCTTCGACACTCCGATTCCCATCTCGTACATAAAGCCAAGATTGAACGCGGCTTGAACGCTGCCACGCTCCGAGGCATGCTGGTACAAGCTCACAGCCTTCGCTAGATCAGGTAGCACCTCGTACGAGTCTTCAGGAGCGGAGGTGTTGCACTGTCTGCTTTTGAGTCCATGGTAGTACATGTCGCCCAAAAACAAGTTTGAGTCGAGATTCCCTTGCTCTGAGGACCGACTGTAGTAGTTCAAAGCACTCTTGAAACGGTCAATTGGAACATGAGGAGGATCCTCCAGATATCCGACTGGCGAGTACAAAAGATACGCTGCCGAGGCCTGTGCCTGCTCGTAGCCCTGTTCGGCCGCCATGGCGTACCCAAGTAAAGCCAGTTCATTTTTCTGGAGCAAAAGCTGCTCAAAAGCCCACTGCAGGTCGCACACAACAGGCTCGATCGTCTCGACAAAAGACTTGTACAAAGCCGCCACTTTCTCGAGCTTTTGGGCCCCGAAACTGCGCTCGCGGCTCTGTGCAGAAAAGTACAGAGCTTCGGGATACGACTGGGAAGCTGAAGCCTCGATCAGCTGCCATCCCGCCTGGTCGTTGCGCTTTTCAAGCAGAACCCTTCCTCGGTGGAATTTGCCACGAGCACTTGTGCCTCCTTGTGCATACAAAATCTCGTAATCCTCAGATTTGTCCTTGTCCACATAGATCTCGTTGATAATACCCAAGTCCACGAATATATCGGGGTTGGAAGTCAGTTTTCTCGCCAAAGTCAGCCATTTCTCTGCCTGACGCCAGTCGGCCTCACAACCTTCGCCACGGAGATACATGTGGCCCAGGAGACCACAGCATTCGCCCACGGCCCGCGTGAAGGTCAACTGCGGTATATAAACCGCCCTGTTCTCTTTGTACTCTGCCAGCAATGCCTTCACTTCCGGGGTAGCAATGCCTTCCACGGCACACCTTTCGGCCACAGCAAACGCCTTTCCGTAGTTGCGGGCCCGCAGATAGCTGCCGTCGTAATGGAAGCGAGCTGCGCTAAGCATGTCGCCAAAGTAGTGGTTTCTAGGGTCCACTGTCTGCATTTCGACGTTATTTGCTCCCGGAATGGCTCTGGCCGGTCTACCAGGACGACTGCGAGACACAGTGAGAGGGGCCTCGCTTGCTCCTTCGCCGTAGAGCCCATCTTGGAGGTCACTGACTCGGAATCGGTAACTGTCGATGTTGGGTCCACCAATAGGACCCTCCATGACGTACTTGTAGCACTCATTGGCCACAATCCCGTAGTAGAAAACAGCCAGCTCGTAGCTCTGGGGAACAGAAATACCTTTATAGTAGCGATATGCGAGACACATGGCCGCTCGGAGGTCTCCTTGGTCGGCAGCTAGCTGGTAATGAAGTAGGGCTTTCCCTTGGTCCATCGGAACCTTGCCGAAAAGACCAGTTGCGTAGATGAATCCGAGCATATAATTTGCTGTGGAATTGTTTGAGATCTGTGCCATTTTTTCGTAGTAGTTGAGAGCCTGCGTGGCGTTGGTGGGCAGTGAGAAGTTACCAAACAGGTGAATTTGAGCAAGCAAATATGTAGCTTCAGGGTCGTTTTCAAGCGCGGATCGCTGTTCCAGACTGGAAAGTGCCAACTTTTGATTTTCGGAAAGCTTTGCGAGTGATCTTTTAGTCTTGTAAATCTCATTTTCCTCGTAATAGTCGACAGTGAGGGCCACTTGGAACACATCAGACCCATCGTCAGGGTCGGCTACCGGCGGCTGCGAGGCGTTGGAAAACGCCACACGTTCTCGTAGACCGGCTTCTTCAGTCCTGAGAACCTCGACGGCACGGTCGATAGTCCAGACGGTATCCGATTCGGTCAATTGGCTGTGCTGCTGCTTGCCAAAGAGCGCAAGAGACACCTGTGGAAACGTAGCAAGAAAGGCCCACAAAAAAAATGACTTCATGCCGAGCGTTGCGGGTTTTGAGAGATTGGCGGGTGTTATGGCCCGTGTTGGGGTGCAATTGTGTGATTTCGAGGGAAAATTGAGCGGGCAAAATGGGTATTTGGTAAGGCTTTTGTTTCCACAAGAGGGGACTTCTCCGATCTGATGATTTGAGAAGCGTGTAGAAAAGCGCAGAATACTCGAGTCGAAAAAATATCCAGGTGAAAGCGAGGACGGGGAAACATCCGTGCACCATCGGGGAATCAAAAAAAAATAAACCTACAACACAGTAAGTACGCGTGTTGCTGGAGGTACAGAGAGACGAGACAGCAGAAGGTGGAGTGATTGGGAGCAGAGGAATTGGTCGATCCAAGACGGAGGTGGCTTGAAGAGGCAGTCTTGGCTGAAACGAGTTATTGAATTACTCCGGTTTCGAGCCATTCCGCATCATCTTGAAGCTACAGGTTCACAACTACCCCCAACTGGCAACAAACAATACAGCCAACTCGCTGTGCTTCCCATTTCGCTCGCGAAGATGACGTCTGTCTTTTGTCCTTGCCTAGAATCGACCGCTCTCCCGGATTCCAGCCCCAGTGACTGTCCACTTCTCCCACCCACGCCAGAAACGCTGTTCGACCCGAGAACCCACATAGACCTCCCCGATCTGCACTTTTGCGGCCAATGCCAGGCCGTGCGGTGCCGCCGCTGCGTTGAGTACGAGGTCCAGACCAAAGTGTGTGGCTGGTGTCTCAAACAGGCCGCTCTGGAGGAGATTTACTGCCCCCGAAACTGTTTTGAGTGTCCCAAGTGCCGCAACAGACTCACAGTCAAGGCCAAGAACCACCACCAAGAAGGCAGGCCCGACAAGCTTTTGGGGAGATCGTTCTACTTCAATTGTCCTGGGTGTCTCTGGAGCTTCGAGACCGACCTTGTGAGTAAACCACAGCCACTCAACGCGATTGTGAGGCGACTTTTGGCACTGAATAGCCACGATAGCAGGTTCGAACTGCTCAAAGACACTTATAGCAAGCAGTACGACCGTCTGACGGTACTGAAATCGACGCCGGATCAACTGCGGACGTGGAACAAGGACGATTTGATCTCCAAATTCTCCTCGATCGAGATTGCGGCCATCGTGAAGGCCAAAGAACTCCCCGCTTGTGCGCCTGAATATCTCGAGGGGTCTGACGATGAAGCAGCACCGGAGGTTCCACAGTTGCACCGAATCCTCTCCAGAACGTCGATACGGTGCAAGAATTGCCGCGCAGTTCTGCTCATGCCCGAGCCAGACCCCTCGGTGTTCAAGTTTTCACGCACTTCGCACGCTATCGACGTGCTTCCGGAGATAACAGTGAGTCTGTATCGAGGCCAGGAGCCCATAAGATCCACGCCGATCAAGTCCAGTCTCCTGCTGAGTTTCATCAATCCCTCGGAGAAGCCCATGGAGCTGAACGTTTCTACTTTCGAGAGTCTGGATGGCTTCTGTCGTCCAGTGTCACGACCAGGAACGGATGCAAAAGTCACTGTAAGATTCCCCTGTTTCCGGTTCGGACTTGGAGGCAGACCCAGCAAGGTGTCGAAGCCTGAGCAGATCGTCAAACTGATACCTACTGCGAACCTGAACAACTTCACGAAGCACTCGAGGGTGGAGCTGGTGGTGAGACGGGCCGAGAGCCTGAGAAATGTGACCTGGTCGTCCGAGGCTGCGACCAGGGTGGAGAGCGACGACGTTTCTACACAGCCTGCCGACTCGGGAGTCAACTGGGTCACGGTTCCCGTTGATTTCGAGGTCAAAGAGGGGTTCCAAGGGGCAGAAGTGGTGGTGCCACTTTTCGTAAGTGTGAGAAGTGGGGATGCCAATTACGGGGTTTGGGAGTTTGTGAAGTTGATGGGAGTGGAGGAACACGAGAAAATCATGTCCTGACGGGATCTTGACTGCTCATTCTTTGCTTCGACCATCTGGAGATCCGCAGTCAGCGCAACGGCAGTACATTGACTCGATGGGGCGAGTTGAATGTGTTGCTCTGAGTCGCATTGAGCCAGTACGAACTGCTGGGGCGAACGCCATCTGCTCGATCCAAGTTCATCGATTCAGTTCGAGCTGTATTGATTCAAGTCAGTTCAAAACAGTCGAGACGAGACGCACCGGTACCTGTCCGAACCTGCTCAAAACATCCAAATCAACTCGCAATGCTACGACGTACTTTGCTCGTTGTTCCGAACTTCTCCATCCCTCGGCTCCCATACCGGGGTCCCTTGTCGCTGCCACAAACACCGTTGTTGAAGAGGCCTGCTTTGGCAAACATTGAGCAACGTTTGGGCGGCAGAGAGTAGCCTTCTTCTTAGGATAATTGACCACAGAAGACGCTGCAAGCATAGTGTATACCTCCAGCTAGAAATATACCATTTACTAATAATTTCCCATCAAAAACTCCGTTTGGATCTCTTTGTGTACGGACCGCCTGCGTTGTACTCGTGTGGCAGCCAGATGGCCACACTGTAAATGGCAGTCCTGGCCATTGGGACCGTGATGACGTAACATTGAAGTCATGTGTCTGCGTGTGATTTGGGCTCTGATTCCTGGGCGTGAGGGTCCGCGGAGCAGCGTCTCGCTGGCCGGCGCACGTGACTACAAACACGTACCTTACGGGGAGACTATGTGCGGGAGAAGATTGGCTGAAGAGGGAAGGGGGCCGGTCGGTGGTTTAGAAGCAGAAGCCGTTCAAGGCTGCTTGACAGATTTGCCTGGGATCCAGAAATTTTTCGCGCGTGGGGATATGAAGTGCAAAAAAATGTCTGGCCAAACGGTAATCACGATAAGAAGCTGGACTGTACAGAGGACACAGAAACAGTATTGCCGAGCACTTTTGCCCAATGTCTTTGAATACACAGGAGAACGCAGTCTTGGACGCCGCGGATGGAAACGGGGCCGCGGAGCCCGTGCAAATCGACCCTCTGACGGTCGCCAGACTGTTCCACACTGTCGCGTTCTCGGACGAGACGACGCGGATCTCACAAAAGACGTTGCAACTGGTGACGGAATACATCCGGCTGTTCACGAACGAGGCCATCATCCGGTCGAACGAGGAGCGGCTCGAGGAGAAACACAGGGAGAGCGAGCGGTACAACACGGACGCTGGGGAAACGCGCGGGGGAAAGGATGAGGAGTTTGGCGAGAACGTGCTAGACACGAGACATTTGGAGAGAATCGCAGGGCTGCTGGCGCTGGATTTCTAACCAGCGCCGGCTGAACCGATTCTGGTACGCAGAGCTATCAACGCGGTGCACTCAGAGCACACTACGTGGCGCGATTGCTCGGTGTCACCGGGCTACTGGTCTTGGAGGCTGTGGCTAGGACTACAATGGGTAGATTCGAGTCATGGGAAACAAGCTCGCTGTAGAAGCAGCCCCATTTTTCCCGTTCAAACGTACTGTAAGCTGAGAATTGCTGTGACAACTCAGCCCCTTGATCAGTACCGCTGCACATTCAGTCGTCTGGCAACCGGAATCAACGGAAGCTCACGGTTCCAATCAACGTCGAGAGCTGGCCATAATGAGTCTAACTGTATTGAGAGTAGAATTTTGATGTATGTCTATTCAAAGTCGAGCGAATTATAAACTTGCAACTTGCAACTTGTGAATATATTTTATGCTAGCCGAATCTATCGGTAGTCTAGAGAGATAGCGTTGATTCAGTCCGGATGAACACAACTAGGTTTCAAGGAGGACAGATCTAACCGCTTCTCTTGCTCACTCGCTTAGTGTGAGGTATCCTTCGGATCGATCCTGAACACTTTATCTGGGTTCAACAGCCTGTGAGGATCGAGCGCAAACTTGATTTTTCTCATCAGGTCCACAGCGTCGTCACCGGCCTCCTCCACCAAGTAGTCTCTCTTACCATAGCCAACACCATGCTCGCCTGTGACTGTTCCCTCGGCAGCAATGGCCCGGTCCACCATTCCCTGAACAATCTGCTTGACCCTGTCGTACTCTTCCTTTTTGAAGAGAATGATCGCGTGGTAGTTACCGTCACCAGCGTGGCCCACGATCGAGGCCGTCAGTCCAGCCTGCTCAATCACGTTCTTGGTCTCTTCGAGCGAGTCGCAAAGTCTGGAGATCGGCACCGCCACGTCGGTGGTCCAAACCTGGATGTCCTTGTCGATGAAGTTCTTACCGTATTGGATTGTGGACCACAAGGCCACTTTTCTGGCGTTCCAGAGCTCAAAGTTCTCCTCCTCAGACTCAGCAAACCGGAACGACTTGCTGTGGTTGTCTTTGCAGATCTGTTGGACGGTCTTGGTAACGATTTTGGCGGCTTCCTTGGAATTCCCGCCCAGCTTGAACATCAAGGTAGGAGCCTCATCGTATTTGAGTGACGTCTCGCCGGACTTGTTAACAAAGTGCATCATCTTATCATCCAATAGCTCGATAGCGTTGGCTGGAATGGCATGTTGAACCAGTTGCGCCACAGTTCGCGCAGCGTCCGCGAGGCTGGTGAAAGACACCACCGCCACATTTTCAAACTGTGGCTTGACATGCAACTTTAGAGTGGCCTCAGTGACAATTCCCAGGGTACCTTCACTACCGATGAACAGACCGGTGAGATTGTAGCCGGCCGCAGACTTCCGTGGTCGCTGTTTCGTCTTGACGATCGTTCCGTCTGCCAGAACAACGGTCACACTGGTCACATTTTCCTTCATAGTTCCGTATCTGGCAGCGTTAGTTCCCGAGCAAGAAGTTGCGATCATGCCTCCGATGCAGGCTCCAGGACCCGGATCTGGACCAAACATAAGCCCGTAGTCTGCGAGGTAGTCTCTGAGGTCTTCCCAGCCCAGAGCAGGCTGGACAGTCACATCTAAGTCGTCTTTATGCAAAGCTAGCACCTTGTTCATGAGTCCGAGATCCACGCAGATCCCTTGTCTAGTGGGAATAAAATGACCCTCCAGCGAGGTTCCTCCACTGAAAGGAATCACGGGAACTCTGTGCTTGTGGCAGATCTTGAGCACCTCCGACACCTCCTCTGTGCTCTCTGGGTACACAATCATCGCTGGTCTTTGATCCGGTTCGGCATGATGAGTAGAGAAAAAAGTATCACTGTGGGAGTCAAGCTCCGATTGGGACACAGAGACCTTTTTGGGGCCCAAAAGGGCCGTCAGGTCGTCTTTGGCCGCATCAACGTTACCATAGGCTGGCGAGACTATGTCTTTGAGCTTGGTAGTAGAGGACGCCGGGAAGAGGAACTCGGGGGTCTGTTCGGCAACTTTGAATGAAACGTAACCGGCTCCAACAAGTGAGCCCAGCAGAAAGACACCACCGGTTGTCCAGAATGAGGACGAGGAGGATGAAGACGTTTTTTTCTTGGGCGTGTCCTCGGTCTGAGTTGGTTCAGGCTTGGTGGAATTTAGCCGATAAAACCCCGCAAGACGCGGGGTTCTGGCGATTGCAACTCTTCTAGGGGCAATGAGCCTCAAAGACATGACAAATCTGAGCGTTTCCGGGTGGTTTCAGCACTGAAAGAGCAAAAGATGGTGATTACTCCGCTGTTTGTAAATGCCCCGATAACATTTTTCAGTGGACCTCGGCACTGAAAAATTACTATATGTGGAGTAAAACTGTGGCTCCATGAGGGGATTTTGTATGACTACAGCGAGCGAAGCGAGTTGAAAATTGATTCGAAAATGGTGTGCTATCTCCTGATCATAGTGAATGAAGAAGAGTGTGTGGGTGTTGTCTACATGTTCGAGTACCCGTAACACAACACATTGTTTTACGTAAGTAGCTCTCTCAGTTCAGTCGACTGAACCGACGGGATCCATCGAACCGGTAGTCTGCTTATTCGATGTGGATTGAGACCTGCCCCTACCCTTCTGCACTGCCTTGTTGTACAACCTTGGATCAATCGACTTTGTAGCTTGCTAGCTTGCTAGCTTGCTTGCTTGTACACTCTCCAGCTCACGGTTCACTGAACTCTCTGGTATGGCCAGCGTTGACTATGACAAAGAGATTGATTCGATGAACTTTTGGTTTGGTGGGTGTTGGGTACGAAGCGAGTAGACACAGAGCTTTTCTGGCTCTCTGAAGCAGGCGGTTCCAGAGACCGGTATTTCTGTAAAACCGAGTGGTCTCTGCAACTCGATAACTTCGACTGATCCAACCAACGGAACTTTGCAGTAGCTGAAGCTGGCCTTTGTTGGTCGGCCGGCTCTAGCAAATTCGGTAGACCAAATCAAGCGACTCTCCGGACCCAGCAAAGTAGATCGGACTGCTCCCACTGCTCCGCGACGACTCGCACACCCAAAGCAGCCAACTGCGTCGTCTGTGTGTCTTGTGCTGGTTTGTTGCGACGGATCGGATTTTCATCAAGCATTTTCTCGACAAATTTACCGGCAAGCGAGGAGAAATACAAGCTTCCCTCTTCTGCTCTGTCTTGTTCAATCCTTCTCCTTCTCTTTTCATTAGGAATTCTCTGAAACAGTATCAGATATATAGCTATAAGGGACAACGATTGAGGCGAGCTGTCACGGTCCGCACGCTAGCAATGACGGCCAGCTCGATTCAGTAACATTTCGCTTCGCTTGTTGCCAATTCTTTACATAAAATCGTCATCACCGAAATCATCATCGGCAGGCAGGAAATCGTCAATGTTATCCTTCTTGAATGCAGAACCCACATTCACCATTCCCTTAGCCTTCTTCTTACCTGCGCCTCCCGTGGACGTGCCTCCCGTCTTGGCCAAGCGGGCCTGTCTCTCCTCCTTCGCCTTCTGTGTGATCATGGCGTTCAAAGTGGAGACAACCTTACGAGTGTTCTCCACACTCAATGGGACACACAAGTCACGAATCAGATCAATAGCCAGCGACGAAGCGTAGTTGAGTTGAGACTGATTGGCCAACCCAGTCAAAGCAGGACCCACAGCTTTTCTCAATCTCTCGTAATCTTGCTTAGTCTCAACTTCGAACAGTGGGTGAGCCGTCAGAGGAGTGTCCTTGCTGAGTTTTGGAGCAGCAGCTTTGCTAGCCTTCTCGGCAGCCAGAGCACGAGCACGCGGGTGCTCGGCAACTCCTAGACCATCAAACAGGTCGGCCGCATTGTTCAGGTCCGAGTTCAGCTCAGCCTCTCTCAACAACTCCTGGCGCGTTTTCTCGTCCACAAGATCGATGTCCAGGAGCTTCTTCTCACCAGCCTTCTTCTTACCTTTGCCGGTAGCAGCTTTTGGTTTAGCAGTCTTGGCAGCAGCAGCCTTCTTGGCGGCCTCTTTCTCTCTTTCTTCCTCAGAGTCCACATCCCACGACTCCAGAACTGGCTCATCATCGTCCAGTCCGAGCTCGTCTTCCCACGAAGCCGTCACTTTCGACCCAGAAGAGGCTGGAACCTCGAATTCCTCGTCATCTAGAGATATGGCGTTAGTAGGCGGGCTTAGCGGGGTTCACGGAGTTTGAAACCCTCAGAAATCATATGCAAGCTTCCACTTACCCCAAGACATGTTGTTATGTTCTATTATTGCGCTTTAGTATGGCGGTTGGGAGGAAAGGGTGAGGTCAAGGTGGTCAAACGTTGAGTTTTTTATAATTTTTTGGTGAATTTTTGGTGAATTTTAGGCACCTCTGATAAATTTTTTTGAGAAATTTCTACAAAGTCTGGAGTCTTTTTTCAGTGAATCCGATAAAATATTGAGTACTTCAGAGGGGAGACGAATTGTAGAATCCAGCCGACGATATGGTCCGATAGGTCGGCTTTTCTGTAGTTTATGGAAGCTGATCACATCCGACAAGCCATTTTGCTTCTCGAGTGGACGTCGAGCGGTGGTTTCTAGTATCACTGCAAGAGTAGCAGAAGTATCATGAGAAGGGGGGAAAGCATAAAGGGTGCCGCCATTATCAATCTCCTGATATGATCAGTAATCTTCTCGGGCTTCCAAGTCGGGCCATTCGCCCCATATTCTCTCTCTCCCTCGGTGATCCTGTTGTTCCCTGCCCAGTTGGTACTCTCGCTACGCTGATGTCGGTCACTTTATTATGCCCGCTGCAGTCGCGCCAATCGACGCATAAATTTCTTGTGTTCCAGTGGCGAAAATAAATTACAAAACCATCAAAAACATCAATCAATCACACATACCACTAGGAACCGTTCTCTGTCGCCAGCCAGTCTGTTCGTAAAAATCACACAAAATGGTATGTCAAGCGTCAATTTCCACGAGTTTCTTTCCCTGCGTCTCGCTTTTACTAACAACTCCCCGCCTAGTCCAACACTCTCAGAATAATACCTAAAGATTCTCATCCAAGCTCGGTGAGCGTGACGAACTACGCAACACCAGCTCCGTCGGCCCCCGCTTTGCCGGATACTCTTCGTGCCAGTGAAGGTCCGCTTTCCGTGGCATCGAAAATCAACAAAAGACACCCACTGGAGTCCAGAATCGCCAACTGGGACCAGACCCAAAGAGAGCACCAATTGGAGACATACAGACGTATATTCGGAGCAGCCGATCCTATCAAAAGAGAGATGGAGTTGAAATTGGTTGAACAGACCGAATTCAAGCCGACGTTGCTCGGTGGAAGCTCCTCAAGTGTCCACCGTGACATTCTCCTCAACAGAGAGAATACCATTGACTGGGAGGATATCTATACTGGTAAGTGTACCCAAGTTGGGGTGGTATCAGTTCATGCTACTAACAAGATTTAGGATTCGAGGCAAAGCCGCAGCTGGATTTCCATACCGAGATGGAGAGGAAGTTTGGTATTTAAGCGAGAAAACCACGAGTCAAACGAGTTGTTTGCGAGACAAAAGTACATCATTTGCTTGCGAATGCCATAAGAGATACTCAATGAACATCTCAATGGTCTCTTGGTGTCATTGTCAAACGAAAAACCGTTCCAGTAACGGTTTTCATGGTGTCTTTCCATCACTTTTTCAGCACTTTTCGACTCGAGCAATTTCTTGTACACTTGGATAGGGTTTGCGAGCGTTCGAGCGTTGTCGCGCTGCTACTCGCGGATCATTGACTTTGAGCCGTGCCCGCTATTGTGAGTAATTGACTCTCCAGATTCGACTGACAATGTATTTGATAGCTAGAAGAATAAAATTATAGGCACTAGGTGATTTGAGACGATCAATTCAAGTAAGGAGACTGGTGGGACCAAACGGAGCGGTCGTGATTGATAGATCGAAGTTGGTTCAGGCAGGGAATAGTTATAGAACTGGCAATGTAGGTACAAATGCCATTGAGGACTTGCAGAAGGACCATTCAAAGAAAGTGAATGTGACACAAAGAAGATGCAGAAGGGACTATTCGGGAGCGATTGAGGAGACTCGAGCCCGTATGACAGAATCCACGTGGTGTGCAACTCGCTTGGCTCGAACGTAACCTCTCGATCGACGAGCAAAATACGAGTCGATTCGAGTCGCTGGTCGTGTCCCGCTCGGTTTGTGTTGAAAATTTTTTTCAGTACAGATTACTAGCCATGCTCGCCAGACTCGCCAGACAGTCTCGAGAAGTTGAGAAACCAGCTTGAAAGAAATTCCCTGGAACTTTACGGTCAGCCCCCAATATCGGTGATTCTACTGGAACCAAACAGCAGCATTTCACGTCATCCGAGTTTGTCCGACTTCTACTAAAATCCCCCGATTTCAGCCTACTTTCCCCCATTACAATGTCACAATCATACTTCAAGACCTGGTATAGCGACAAGCCTGATCCGTTGACAAGCTCGCCAGCAGACACATCCAAAGCCCCAAACACGAACACGTCTTTCCCCAGTGACAGCACACGAGATCTGGCGCGGGACGAGCCGACTCCTGCCGATCTCAAACCCGGCCAAGGCCAGACGTACTCCATGCAAGAGATCTTCGACGTGTATCAGACAATGACTCAAAAGGAACAATTGGTGGCTGCTCCGTCGAGCGAGCCGTTCCGATCGTCCAAGCTCAACACGATTCTGCACATCGATCTGCTGAACGGCCAGAAATTGGCAGACTCCGCTGCTCTTGGACAGCCGAATGCAACTGTATCTGCAACTGCAACTGCCAATGATGATTTGGTAGCAGGAATGCGGGGTCTGGACGTGAACGATCATTCTGCTTGGCAGGATCCGGTGCCAGCCGCTCTCGACTCCAATGGACTTGGAACCCCTTCTGGGGCTCCGCAGGACCTGTCTCACGAGCTTCTGCAGAGACTCGTCCAACAGACTCAGTTTGGAGACTCGGTAGTCCACCCCCTTTTGAGCCAGGGCACCTCGTTCGTGTCCTCTCCCGGCTCGAGGACCCCGTCGGGACCCTCCGGAGCTGCCACGAGCCATCTGGCCCCGGGAGCTCCTCCGCTGTCTGCTCTCTCCAAGGTGGACCCCTCGCAGATCAGATGGTACTATCTGGACGCGTCCGGCAACGAACAGGGACCTTTCGAGTCTGCGATGATGCAGCAATGGTACTCTCTGAAGTACTTTGACTTTGCTTTGAAAATCAGACGCGAAGAGGAGAGATCTTTCACGACTCTGGCCGAGTTTGTGCAATCTGTGAACGAGTTCAACATTCCCTTTGCCGTTCCCCTGGCTCCTGTGAGCCAAAGCCAGCCGCTCCAGGGACTCGGCCACGTCTTGCAGGCTCAACAGCTGCCCATCTTGACCCACCAATCGTCGTTCCAGTCGTTCACTTCCAACCCCGGAATGTTCACCGGCGGCACAGGAACTGGCACTGGGGCTCCGACGGGCCCAACAGCCACAGGATCCACCGCGAGCGGACCTGCTGGCGTTCCAGGAGGCCAGAACTACTTCAACCTGAGCCAGCCGAACGGGAACTGGCCGGCTGCCGCGTCCAGTTTCCTTGATAACGGCTTGTACTCTCAGTCTCCGTACTTGCAGAACCCTGATCTGAGCGTCAATATGCCGGAACTGAACTTCGCCTTGGGAGGAGAGAAGAAGTTCTCCGAGGGAGAGCCAAAGCAGTTCTCCGAAATCGAGCCGTCCTCTTTGGTGGACGTTCTCAAGGAGGAGCCAAAGAAAGAGCCAGAAACTGGGGAGCCAGAGGCTGAAGGTACGAAGTCTGAAGAGCCTAAGGTTGGCGAGACCAAGATCGAGTTGAAGAGTGTCGAGAAAGAAGATAAACCCTTGGCTTCCCCGGCCCCAGCTCCAGTTTCTGCTCCCGCTCCTGCTCCCGCTCCTGCTACATCCGTTCCTACTGCTACTGCCTCTCTATCTCCCTCCCCGACCCCAAGGGTCGAGAAGCCAGTGGAGCCAACACCCACCAAATGGGCTCCATGGGCCTCTGCTGCCCAGCAAACCGTCAAACCGGCCAAAACTCTTGACCAAATCCAGCAAGAAGAAGCCGCCAAGACCAGAAGAGAGAACGAACTGCTTCAGAGGAAGGCAGAAGAGGCTAGATCTCTTGCAGCCAAGCTCGCTGGCGATGACCAGCTCGGCGCAGGTTCAGGTTCCAGACAGGTGAACTCCCTGCCTTCGTCTGTGAAGTGGGGTGCTTCTCCAGTTCCAGTCGTGTCTCCTTCGACTCCAACAACCACTCTGGCCGACATCCAGAAGGAAGAAGCCGCTTTGATGGCAGCAAAAGCCAAGCAGCAGGCTCAGTCTTCTGCGGCCTCTGCTCCTACTTCTTTTGCTGCTGTGACTGCCGGATCTGCCGGATGGACAGTTGTGAGCAGCAAGAAGCCTGTCAAGTCGGCCGCGACCGTTTCGAAGATCACCAAACAGCCTTCGACCGCCATCACTCCAAACATCTTGAGATCAGTCTCGGCCAGTCCCGCAGTTCCTGCACAGAAAAGAACAGTCTCGACACCTCCAGTTCAAGAGTCTGCCGTGTCCGCATCCACCCCTTCGTCCTTTTCCAGTCCTTCCAGAGAGTTCTTGAGCTGGTGTAGACAGCAATTGATGGGTGTTAACAAAGGAGTCCAAAGAGAAGACATTCTGTCGATCATTGTCCAGTTCCCAACCGGAGGCGAGTCCATGGAGATCATTGCTGACACCGTCAACTCGAACTCCTCAACCATGGACGGTCGTCGTTTTGCTACCGAGTTCCTCAAGAGAAAAGCCAAGGTCGAGGAGCTGGTGAAGGCTCAGGGAATCGATTTCGATTGGTTCGATGCAATCAGTGCCAGTGCTCAAGGCCACGACGATGATTTCGACATGGCTTTTACTAAGGTTGTTTCGAAGAAGAACAAGAGAAGAAACTGAGCAACCAGCAACCATGTGACTCGACTTTCATTGGAATAGCGAATGAAGAATTGAAAAATGCACTTGCCCTTTCTTCCGACCAGCTCATCCCTTCTAATAACCACCAAGTCAAAGAAAGCCCTTCACCCCCATTGTCATCTGTTGGCTGCTCTCGCCAGTCGCCCTACATCCTGGGGTGGCTTCCGGCTTATTATTTGCATTAAAAGATTCATTCATATACATACATAGCTAGACAGAATCAACATGGCTAGTTTTGCATTCACATACATGGTAGCAACGAATCGGAACCACCCGACATGAGTTACTTTCTCTACCAACCAGTGCTGGTTGATTTCGACTAATAGCTCGCAGTTTTCTGGATCGCTAGATCGCTTCGCTCGTAGACTTTGTCCTCGTTGACTTATCCTCATTAACTACTCGCAGGCGACTCGCCTCGCTCGTCATTTGTTTGTCCTCAACTTTCCACCTCAGCCGTCACCTTCGCCTCGATCACCTCCAAGTCCTTGAACCATTGCTTGTCCAAAGTCTGCTTCATATCGCTGATTGCGGACACTCTTCTTCTCAAGGCCTCATTGATGGTCACTTCCTGACAAACAGGAAAGAAAATTTGAGCCCAGCCCTTTTTGAATGATTCGGCCTCCATTCCCAGCTCCTGTAGCTCAATCTCTTGCAGCTTGTTTTGCAATTTGAAGCTCTCATAGACATCATCTCCAATAGAGCCTTTTTGGTACAAGACATTCACATATTGCTGAGTCTCTTTGAGTTTGATCATTCTGCGAATGGCCTCAGCACCCCGTCTTATGAGCGCAGCCTTGAGCACCTTCTCGTGGACTTTGGGCTCCTGCTGATGTTTCAACTGCAAGTACATCTCCTTTTGATAATTATCCTTGAAAATGGGCTTCATTGAAACAAGTTTCTGAATCTTCTTTCTTCTGTGCACGACAGAAAAGATCACAAGTGTCGTCAGTAAAACGGCCACATACAAAATGGGAATGTACACGGAAATGCTGGACTTCACCGGCTCTTCCACTGGAGGTGTCTCAGACATTTTGCAAGTGGTTGAATGATGCAGTGAATCAATCTGTAGATCGACTTCTATATCTGGTTCAAGGCAATTTTACGTGTTCAGCGAATGGAAAAAATGTGGTGAAGAAAAAACTATTGACGTTTACATCAGCGTGCAACAGTCGCGTCGAAGCGAACCGTTTCGCACCATGAAAATGTTCTGGATAGCGTCGATCGACGTGCTCACCGCGTCGGCCAGATTTACCGACTCTATTGTGAACATTCGACGGCTTCTGCGTCGATCGTCACGAAAAAGAGCTAGCGCCAGTCCGGTTCAGGGTGTACCCAAATTTCCGGGTAACTTTCCACTTTTCTCCGACGATATCCGGCGGAATAAACTATTGGAAAATGCATCAAACTACAATCATCTCAGCCAGTTTCCCGTCTAGGTTGGAATATGCCGACATTATCACAATTAGCACATCGATTGCTATCTACGAGTGTTATCTTGCATCGAGCTGATAGCGTATCTTGTCAGTCCATCACACTCCTGTCGTGACCATCTAGTGTACTTTCATGAGCTTTGTCGAGACTCATTACTGAAAAATTTTCCAAAACCGCACAAATACCTAAATAAACGGGACATTCTGGTTCCAACATATCCAACGATTCTAATTACACCCTAAAACCAACGCAGAAACCCTTGACACCTCTACACCAGCTCTGCGAATCTCGGAAAAATTAACGGTTTTACCCAGCCATTCGGCAACCCGCTGCAAAAATAAACAATAGTGGAACGGCATTGCAAAGAAAAACCTCAAGATAAGCTTCCTAAATCGGCAACTGTTCCTGTTATCTGGCCCCGAGACCTTTTTGAAAAAAAAAAAATGAAAGATTCAAAATTTGAAAATTTTATCTGCAGCAGCATCCTAAAAAAACGTCTTTCGAGGCTGGTGGCTGTTGTTGTGCTGGTTGTGTGTTTTTGGGCTTTTAAAAGTGGGCCGTTCTTCTGATATATATCGCACTAGAGACGTCAGTGGATTCCTTCTGGTGATTTTGCATCATTTTTCTTCAGTACTAGTTCGCTGCCATTCTAGATCTGTTTATTCAGCATGGAGGAGAAAAAGTCAGACGCAGTTGATCAGTACCAATATGAGAGCGACTCCCACGGGAATGGGTCGGTGGTCAAAAGCGAGTCCAGCAAGGGTGTGTGGAGCTGGTTCAAGAAGCTGTACAAGCTAATTGAGCTGGAAGGAACGGAGGGGTTCACACTGTCACAGCTGTTCTTGTACAACCAGGATCTGAGGCCTTTGGAGGAAGCTCGTAGAACTTGGAAGTGGTGGAACTATGTCAACTTCTGGGTCTCGGAATCTTTCAATATCAACGCTTGGCAAATCGCTTCTACCGGTGTTGAGGCAGGTTTGTCCTGGTGGGCAACTTGGATCACTGTTTGGCTAGGATATTTCTTCTGTGGTTCTTTCTTGGTTCTGGCTGCTCGTTACGGTTCCTACAATCACGTCAGTTTCCCTGTGGCTACACGTTCGTCCTGGGGTATCTGGGGTTCCTTGTGGCCCGTTCTCAACCGTGTGGTGATGGCCTGTATCTGGTTTGGTGTCCAGTCTACTCTAGGTGGTGAGTGTGTTCAGCTGATGCTCAAAGCCATTTTCGGTAACGATCTTGACACCAGAATTCCCAACACCATTGGTGGAAACGTCATCAACAGTTTTGGAGTCCTCTCGTTCTTCCTCTACTGGCTGATGCAACTCCCAGCAATCTATATGAAGCCGCACACCGTCCGCCATCTCTTCACCGCCAAGGCTGTTCTCAGTCCGATCGCTGGTTTTGCTTTCCTGATCTGGGCTCTTGTCAAGGCCGACGGAGGTGGCACTGTGATTCGTCAAGGTTCCAAAATCTCTGGTTCCACGTTTGGTTGGGCTTTTGTTAACTCGACCATGAACTGTATCGCCAACTTCGCCACGTTGATCATTAACGCTCCCGATTTCTCTCGTATGGCCGCCAAGGGAAACTCTCCCATCATGTCTCAATTCATCGCGGTCCCGGTTTCATTCGGTATCACCTGTCTTATCGGTATCTTGGTCTCTTCCTGCAGTGAGTACCTTTACGGTTCAGCCTACTGGAACCCTCTTGATGTCTTGGGCAAGTTCCTTGATGGATACTCTCGCGGAGATAGAGGAGGAGTGTTTTTGCTGGCCTTCTGTTTCGCTATCGCCCAGATGGGAACCAATATCTCAGCCAACTCGCTGTCGGCTGGAACTGACATGACCGCTTTGCTGCCAAAGTTCATCAATGTCAGAAGAGGAGGTTTTGTCTGCGCTGCCATCGGTTTCGCCATCTGCCCTTGGAACCTCATGTCCTCGAGTAACAAGTTCACCACGTACCTTTCGGCCTACTCTGTCTTCCTGTCTTCGATGGCCGGAGTCTACTTCTGCGATTACTTCATCATCAGAAAGGGCTACATCATTGTCGAGGATCTCTTCATCGCAAACAAGTCCTCTGCCTACTATTACAATTATGGTATCAACTGGAGAGCCATTGTGGCTTACTTGTGTGGTGTGATGCCCAACATTGTTGGATTTGTTGGTGCCACCGGAACTCACCATGTGCCAGATGGTGCTACCAAACTATACTACTTCAGTTTCTTTACCGGTTACGCCACTGCTGCTTGTATCTACCTGTTACTCAACATGTTGTCCCCAGTTGCCGGAATGCCTGAAGGACCAATCTTCGAGAAGAAGTGGCTCGAAGAGTGGAAAGAAGTGGAGGATTTCGACGTGTTTTTCAACAATCAATTGAACTACAGGAACAACGCTGAAGCTGAGGTGGAAGACCTGGCTTCAGACTCGGTTCCTTCGCACTCGCGTGCTCACGTGTAGTGGGTTGGTGTATTTAAGTTTACGTTTTTCTACCGTCTTGCCCAATCGAGGCTGCTTTGTATTTTCCAGATAATACCTAATTTTCGAGGACCTCAACGAGTTGAGAGTCTTTACGTTCGAGCTTACTGAGTTAATTCGGGTCTATCTGGGGCAGAGCGATACACCTTCGTTGAAAAAAGAACTCTCGGCTGATTGAGATGATTTGAGTTGCTGGATCAGCTTGGATCATTTGTCAGTCACACTTTGGTAAGTCTACTCAAGTATAGAAAACCAAATGATATCAAGAAACAAGTTTCAATAAACTAGTTTGACCTCCTTGAAAGATCACAAATTGTCGCTATTCAAGGTGCCTCTGATTACTTTGGAAACACTCAAACCATGAGAGCAAGCACTGGGCTGCCGCTCACTAGTAGCTATGGAAATTTGGAAAATGAGCATACCATGGTCTCAATTTTCAGCAAACACTAATTTAACTGACCAGAACGATCATCTCTGCTAGTGGTGGATTCGAAACACAGCACAATGTCACCTGCTACGTGCGGTTACTCAAAGCACAGCAGTTTGAAAGTTGCATGACTTTGTCAACTTGGTCAGCTCTCATTCGGCTATAAACTAGTTACTGCCTACCGGAACGTTTTCATATAAAAAGGAAATAACGAGTGCAAAACACTGAAAAATCAATCGTGTGCACTAATCGAGTGACTCATGAGTCGCCATTGTAAAAAGTCACGAGACTATCCTACAATCCCCTCATTGATAGTAAACCTATCACCACTCAACATGCTCGACTGTCTGGAGCCCAAGTTAGTTCTCAGCCGATCCAACAATGACCCAGAACTGTTAGGCTTTGACCCTCTTGAGCCGGGCTTCATGTAAGAAGACGAAGGAGGGTTTTTAGACAACTTCTCGGTACGGTATCTTTCGTAAAACACTGAATGGGTAGACTCCTTCAAATCTTGCAAACAGGCACCCAAAAGACAGGTTCTCAGAACAATAAAGTCGCTGTGTGCCGGGTCGTCGACTCTGACGACTCCATGTGGCAGTCTTCTGACTTTGTACTCATTTTGGTCGATTATGGCTCTGTCGGTACCGGAAATGATGGCAAAAGGAACCAAGTCTTGGACACCTCCGTTACCCGCGGTGATCTCCTCTTCTTCGTCATCGTCCATATCGGCGAAACAGGTGGAGAAGTCGTATATCTCAATCTTGTGAACTCTAATATCTCTCAAAATCAGTCTTTTGTTGAGTGCAACCTCATCCTCGGTGAGCAAATCTGACTTGGAAATCACTGGAATCACGTTACAACGCTTACTAAGCTCTTTCAAGCACGTAATGTCCAGTTCACGCAAACCTTTACCGGTTGGTCTAATGAAGTAAATGGCGGCATGGATACGGGTGTCTGTGCTTTTTGGTGCTCTCTGAATACGACACTCTTCGTTCAAAACCTTCTCAAATTGCCCTTCGATGTAGTCAACAATGGTCTTTGTGGACTGTCTGTTGTCGATAAAGTCACCAAACCCAGGAGCCATCACCACATCAAGACTGATCCGAGTGCCGCCCTCATAGATTTTGGCGGTGTGACTTTCGATGGTAAGATCGGCTGGAGCAGGACGGTTGGTGGTGATGATGTCTTCGTTACAAAGACAGTTGATGAACGTGGACTTTCCTGTTCCAGTCTGGCCGACAACAAGAAGACTGAGTTGCAATCCTCTTTTGAGGAACTTTTTCTGGCGGATTTCTTCGGCGGTGAGCTAGAAAAGAAGGGGGTGTTAGTAGAGTGGGCCACGAGAGGCTTGATGTTGCACACTTACAGTGTTGATCTTGGACTTGGCGCTCATCTTGGTAGTTGTTCGTAGATGTCTTGAAGTTTTGGACTAGTCTCTGTTTGATGTTAGCTGTTCAAGAAGAAAAGGAGGTCGAATAATCACAAACGATACTTCAGGCGCTCAGAACATATTTTATAGCTGCAGAGCCGCTCAGAATATTTTGAGGAGCCGCCGAAAATGAAGGAACACAAGAGAATTGGGAGAAAAGGGGTAAAAGGGGGCGCTGATTAGTACGGTGTATAAGGATCGATAGACGTAGAAAGTAATAGAGCTCCCAGTAGTACTCATTGCATCGCCGTGGGTGTAACACGTCAACGCTGACAGAAGTTTGATCGATAACTCTTGCCTAGATATACTGCATCTTGCACAGCCTTCACAAAATTACACAGCCCTATTCACCTTGCACAGCCTTGATCTGGGTTTAGAGGACTGTCTCAAGATCATTTGGTAGAGCATCTGTAAGCTCGCCCAAACAGATTTACCCATGAATTTTCGTTATCATTATCACCGCTTGAGTTCAGCTTCAAGTTCAGATCGATTTTAGACTCATGTTGACTTTTCATTATCGGCTTCAATTGCTTGGCCAGTCGCCTCATTCTGCACTTCGCTCTGCACTTCGCTTTGCACTTCGCTTTGCAGCTCACTTTGCACTTCACTTGTCGTTTCGCTAGTAACCACTCCCACAAGCACCTCCTTCTGTAGCCTTGGAATATGCGGGAGCACCTGGAAGTGTACATCGAGTGGTTTCAAAGCGCCTGAGATCTCCACCAAATCCTCGTAGCACGCCCACACAGCTTCCACATCGGTTTGGAGCTCGTCAATGAGAAACTTCTCGGGCACTTTGACGTGATCTCTCAATGCACTCAACACCACTGCTAGGCCTGCAATAACGTTGGTATCGTGCAGTAGGATCAACGGAACACGACATATCAGCTCAAACAGATTTGTGCAAGTGACAAAAAGGTCTTTTCCAGCCCTCAAAAACGCTGTATCACGAACAACAGACTCATCCTCCAGTCTCAGAGCACGCAAAGTCTTCTTGTAAGGGTTGTCCGGAGTAACTTCGAAACACAGAGTCTCTAAGATCAACTCTTCCAGACTAATGAGCAGATCTTTCCACTTCCAGTATATCTTCGAATCCTCGTCGATCGGCTCGTGGACGCTATTTTGTAGAGCAGCAGAGGCGCACACTTTCACCACGTGGGCTAGTCTTCTTCTGCACTCCTCAGCTTTGCAAGCGATGAAGAGACTGGCAGCAGCAATCTCAAAGTAGTGATGGCTGATCAGGTCACGCCGCATATAGAACCGATGGAAATAGTACGACGCCGTCATCGCCACCGATCGCGATAACCGGAGCTGCCGACAGCATTTGAACAAGAAGATGACTCCTTTAGCTCTTTTCTGCGTCTCTTCTTCAAACGTCATCTGTCTCAGCTCAGACGGATATTTCCTTGAGGGAGACCGCTCGATCAGCTCTAGTTTCGTATACTTCCAATCACACGGCGGCACATCGCTCAAACCGTAGAAAAAGTCGTCGCTGTTGGCCTCGTTGGCCAGCCCCAATGGCGTCTTTGGCGTGATTGGGGTCTTTGGAGTCCGAGGAGTCATCACCGGATCCCAGGGATTCTCGCGGTCTTTTTCCCTCTCCCTGTGACTGGAAGCTCCACTGCTGTTCCTCAGAGGACTTCTGTCCCGGTCGTGTGTGTTTTCAGTCGTCATTGGTGGCATGAAGGGCGGGGGAGAGGAACTTTTGAGGCGGTGTGCTTGATCAGAAGCGATTGAAATATGTAGCAGTTGAAGAGGAAAAATTTCAGGCGAGCGAAAGACGAGCAAAAGACGAGCGAAGCGAGTCTTCAGATTAAGTAAGGCGTAATACAACTGTCGAGCCAATGTGACGGCAGAAAGGAAGAAAGGGGGATCCAGCAGCTGCACCTACAGAGAAGTAAGAGAGTCTTGCGGGAGGTGTGATCATGCCACGTAGACTCTGGGTAATCCAAGGGTAGATACTGTATCACGTGATCGCAGTCACGCGGAGAGGCAGGTTCGGTGTTCTTCTGATTTTCGGTTTCCTGCCGATTAAGGTCAACCCTCTCTACCCCCAGAGACTCGAGCAGGTTGATTCGGCATTCCCGGACCGATTGATTCAATTTACACATTGGTCCAATCGCGTTTGTTACTCGCAAATGCTTGAATTACTGCCTAATATACCTGAATGTTCGCCTTGTCGTCGGTTGTCTTCCAAATTTAGTCGTGTATAGCTGAAGCAGTATTCCAAAATCTTCATGGCCAACCATAGCAAACTGGTCATGTTTTCGCTAACTCCTCGCTACGCGCGTCGTTGATCATTGCGACGCAACATCCATCTTCTTCACCACCCAGTCCAGCACAAAGCTCTGCTCCACCAAATCATCTAGACGAGCATAGTGACGCTCACTATAAGGAATGATCGAGTCCACGTACGTCATTATACCGGGGATCTCGTACAACTTCTCCAAATCGAAGCTCACCAGAATCGCCTTCACCAGCTTCTGGGCCACCTCAAACAGTCTAGCGTTGGTATTCCAGTCTCTGATTCTCTTGAACAACAGCAGAACGCTGGCATCGTCCAACTCGCAAATGCTCTGCTCCAACTTCTTCGATCCAAGAACCGAGTCCGCGTCGTCGTTAGCAGCAATCGAGGCCTGTAGCACCTTGTACAATCTCATTGGATGATCCAACTTCAGTGCCATCTTGAAAGCGTTCACCCAGTCTCCTGAATTGATGTAGTTCTGCAGCGATTGCTCCTGCTCCACCAAAATCTTCCTGGACTCTTCCTCCTTTGCTTGGACGTCCTCAGTGTTATCCTGCCAGATCGTGATGGCTCCGTCGGCGTCAGCAGAAACAAACTCTTCTCCGTTGTCCTTCACACACAGGGCCCAGATCCTGTTGTCGTGGTTATCCAGCGTTTGCACACAGTCTCCGCTTGACATCTCCCAGATTTTGATCAATCCGTCTGCTCCTGCTCCAACGACAAACTGGTTTTTAGACAAGAAAGACACCCTTTGGATAGCATTTGTCTGTCCTTGGAACGTTTTGGTACAAGTCATATCCTCCAGAGACCACACTTTTGCTGTCTGGTCACCGGATCCCGTCACAATCAGTCTGTCGTACACACAAAAGCTGATGTCGTACACTGGACGCTTGTGTCCCTTCAAAAGTCCGATTGTTTCACCTGCTTGCAAATCCCAGATCTTGGCCATCTTATCGTGACTCGCAGTGGCTAAAAAGTCATCGTTGGGACTGATATCGATCGCGTGAATCATCTTGTCGTGCGCTCTTCTGGTATAATCTGAGTTTTTGACATGTTGCAACTCCAAAGTCTCGTTTGGTTTTGGAATAGTCCATTTTTTGATGGTGAGATCCTCGGAAGCAGTGATCAGGAATTTCGGATAATCTTTCACTTCAGTTCTAGGCAGAGCAACAGCCGTCACAGAGGAACTGTGACCTTCAAACACAGCGTAGCAGTCGAATCCGTCTGTCTCTTCGTTGTACCTCCAAAGTCTTGCGCTGTTGTCCTTAGCTCCAGTAGCGATCCACTGGCCATCGATAGTGGCATCTATGGCATTCAAAAGATCCGTATGACCTTCGCAAAGAACCACGTCAAGCGGCTTCGAGGCGACGTCAAAGATCCGCAGCGCTGGAGAGTTCGTAGCCAATGCAAGCTTGTCTTTGTTGGGTCCAACGTACCTCATGTCGGCAATAGTGCCATGGTTTCCGGCCATCACTCTGGTGGAAGCAACAACTCCATCTCTAAAATCGTGCGAGAGGTCCAGCTCCACAATGGTCTGGTCAGAAAGAACCATGAGCATTGACTCAGGGTCTGCCGAGAGTGGCAGGACTTCCATCACAGACAGCTCTTCAGTGGTCTTCAGTGGCTTCTTGGTCGTGGCCACCAGTTTCTCGGCTTCCAGGTCCCACACCTTCATGTAGGCTCCTTCTCCTGCCGTATACAGATACTCTTTGCCCTCGAAGCTCAAGAAACCAGCGCTCTCAACAGAATTTCCCAAAGGAATGGTCTTGATCTCTTTCCAGGTCTTGGTGTTCCAAAGCACAGCAATGTTTGATCTGCCACTGCTCACAAAACGGCTGCCTTCAAGGTCAAAGGCAACGGCTCTAACGGTGCTGGAATGCTCGTTCATCGTAGTAATGCATTTTCTCTTCACCAGGTCCCACACTTTGACTGTTCCCATGATATCTCCACTGGCTAGCTTCCAGTCTTTGGAACTGAGCTCTCCATAAAAACACAAAGCCGACAGAGTCGAGCCGTGTCCTTTGAAGTTATGTGTGATGAAAGAACCCTCAATATCCCAAACAAGAGCACTTCCATCGGTCAAACCGAACGCGAAGAGCGACGAAGTGCTGTCTACAGACGAAATGTATGAGGCGGCTGGTAATTTGAACGTCTTGATGAATTTGCCCTGGTCCAGACTGAAAATCTTGAGCTGCTGCGACTGGGAGACCACCGCCAAAAACCTGGCATCTGGGGTGATCTGTAAGGTAGTGACCAGATCGCCATCGCCTTGTATGCGGTGCAGGACCTCGTCGGTCTCTCTATTGATGATCACCACGTCCTCGAGAACTGCGGTAGCCAAAACGACTCCGTCTCCGGAAACCGTGGCATTGGCAGATCCTATGTAGAACGGCTCGATGTCAATTTTCTTGTAACTTCTCTTCGTTTCAACTTCCATCTTTGCGGCGTGCGGGCTACTCAGCTTTGTGTAGGGACGTGATGGTAGCATAGCTTGGTTAGATCTTACATTCAAGATTTTTTTTTCACCTAGAAATTTTTTTTTTCATACTTGGGCTGTGCAAGAGTCAGGCTGTGCAAGAGTAAGGAGACAAACGCAGTGAGACAAGAGCAATGCAAGTGATCTGAGTGCATTGTTGGAGTGTCTGTGTAACAACACGTCTTGTGGGTTGTACCTGATTCTTGGCAGTCACCGACGCTGGTACTTCTCATGCCTACATAAAGTCTCTTGTAGTGCTCAATCAACGGAGTAGTCACTTCCTTACTGTTCCAATATGGTGTTCCACCAATTCAGTTTCTTGGACTGAAATCTGCTACGTTGCCTCATATTTGACTCAAACTCAACTTATTCTAGGTTTCAGTCGTCCCCTGTTGTTTCCAGTCCACATGGTTTCTCCCTTGATCACGACGTCTCATCTGTCGTGCTTTGGTCACCCGGCCGGCGAAAATTTTTCAGCAGCCACACGACGAGGGAAATTTTTTTGAACTATTCAAAACGAGTTGAACAAACAGCTATCAAGACAGTGATTCAACTACAGGAGTCCTTCAGCACCAAACAACACCGATATGTCTGACCCTGTTTTGCACATTGTGAAGCCCAACGTGGCCACACCACTGAGCTCAGCCCCAATAGCCCCCGTCAAGGTGGTGATACAGGCTGCCACTCTTCTCCAGCTAGTGGAGTCTGTCTACTTGGATAACGAAGAAGATACCACCAGAAGCAGAACCATAGGAACTCTTCTGGGTACCAGATCGGACGACGGATCCGAGCTGGAGATCAAAGAATGCTACATCGTGCCACACAAGGAGGAGGATGAGGAGTTAACCATTGAGGAGTCGCATCACATTTCGTCGTATCAATTGTACAAAAGAGTTCACCCAGAATTGCTCATAGTTGGATGGTTCTCCACCAACCCAGTGTTGGACTCTTTTACTGGTCTTTTCCACGAATTTTATTCCAAAGGATCTTGTGCTCCAAACCAGCCGATCCACCTCACTTTGCAAACAAAAGACGAGAACGACCAAGTCATTGCTCCCATCATCAAGACATACATCTCCTCTCCAATTGGTCTGCCGTCTGGTTCAGGTCTGGCAAACCAGCTCGGCTTGGACAAAATTGGCTCTTTTGCATTCACGCCTGTGCCAAACGAAATTTTGTACTCGAAGAGCGAGTTGACCGCACTCAAATTCATTTCTCGCGCTTCTAAAGAGGAGTCTAGGTCAGTTGAGCTGTCTGGACAAGACGAGTTGAAGCAACTCAGCTCTTCGGTCTCCCACGTTGCTACGTTGCTCAATACACTCAAGACTTACGTGGACCAGGTGGTGAGCGGCGAAGCTGAGGAGAATGAACAAGTTGGTAAGACCTTGCTTGAGAACCTCAGCAACCATCCTAACTCCATCGATATTGAATCCCTCTCCTCCATGATTGAAGGTCACGCCAACGACGCCCTCTTGGTGGAGTACCTGGCTTCGTGTGTCAAGCAGCAGTTGGACCTGAGTGCCAAGCTCACCAATTTTATTTCTGCGGATGAGATTGCTAAATAAATTCAATAGCGAGCGAAGCGAGTTGTTGAAGTGACCATCATCAAAGTAATACGATTTGTACAGTTACTAATACATTAAGTTCTTAGTCACCACTGAAGTAATTCAGCTTGTTTCAGTAGATCCAGCAAAACTTTGTACTCTCTTGAGTCTACACGATATCCACGGCTCGCTTTACATTCGTAATCCCTCTCATAAAATCAATCGCTAATAACGAGTTATTTAGTAAGCGATGAAGCTATCGTTACTTCACCTTATGCTACTTGAAATGCTGCTCATAAACAACTTGCTTCGGCCGATGTTGCGTAAATCCAAAAACTAACTCCTCAAGCTGCAGCTCCACTGCCCCCGCCAAATAGAAAACTCAGATCATCATTCGTCCCAATGTCTACCAAGAGAGCCTCCACGTCGTTCAAAACCTCCTCACTAAAAAGCCCGCTTCTAGTGGGTCTAAGCCCTTCCGCTTGGGCTTCGGTAACGCTCTGTCTGCGCATTCTGGACTGCTTGCTCAACCTCTTCGAAGCCTTACGCAGCGATTTCGCAGTAGCTGCCGCAATCACAAAGTCGTCGCCAACACTGAACGAATCCTTATGAGCCTTCTTACTGCGTCTTTTGGCCCTCTTGGAGTCTGAGAAGGCGGCAACAGCAGCAGCCCTCGTGTGATGCACGCTTTTCTTCCTGTGATGGTCGCTGAACGTGTATTTCCGAGTGGCATCGGGATGAACCGAGTAGTACGCAGTGTTGACAATGCCTTTGTTTCGGAAAGCAGATAGCGGAATTCTCTTTTCGCTGAAAACGTTCCAGTCGTATGAAATGGGCTCCTCCTGGTCATCGTCTTCGAACTCGCTGATGTTTAGCAACTCATCGAGAGCAATGGCGGATTGCTGCTGTTGTTGCTGTTGCTGTTGCTGTTGCTGTTGTAAGCTATTGCTTCTCAATGAAAATGAAGCAGAACGGTTTCCCGATGCATGCGAACCTGAAACTCTTGACCCCTTCAGCACAGAGACACGATTGTCCTGACTGGGATGCAAAAACCTGGTTGAGAAACCATCAATCACTCCATACGGTTTCTTATTCTTGGAGGTGCTGAAGGTGCCCAAAACTGGCGCTCTGAAATTGTTCTTCGACGAAGAAAGCACCTCTTTGGCCGACTTGCTACCAATCTTCCTCGTGGACCTCACAGGCAACGAAGTATCCTCGTCAGTCTCGTCACCGCTATCTTGCACATTGTCGTCGTCGTCGTCTCGTTCCTTTGTATCACTCTCGTTCTCGCTCTGGTTCTCGTTGACATCGTCTTCCTTCTCGGAGTCGCTCTCTCCAGAAGAAAAGAAGTACTGCATCAAATGGTCATCACTATGGCTTGCAGTGCTCTCGTCCAAGTCGCTCTCGGCCCCCTCATCGTCAGAAAACACAGCGGAAGCTGGCACAGTGCTGGCACCACGTCTCGAGGGGAAGCGGTGGTAATCGTTAGCAAAAATATCCTCACAGCCGGTGATATCCAGTTCGTTCTCGTACTCTTCATCGTCTTCGTCTCCGCTGTCCTCGGGAGCGGGAAGATACTTAACTTTTTCTGGCTTAGGCTCCAGCTTGATCCGAACATGTTTTTCAGACTTCTCGGAAGACCCAATGGACCCAGTGGACACTGCAGCCACCAGGCTCGAGTCAACCTCTGCTCCTGTCGGAGAAGAAAGTTCCAACTTCGGTGCAAGATCTGACTGTTTGGGAGATGCGAAATCGTCGTAATCGTTCACCAGAGCGTCAGTTTCCTGCTTCAATAGATAGTTGTCTTCCTCGAAAAACGGGTCGTCGTCAGGAAGCAAAAAGTCATAATCATCATCACTATTTCCGAACGCCAGAAGCTCGAGATCGTCGTTGTCATTCTGCAATGTTTGAATAAGATCCTCGTTGTCAAACTCGTAATCGGCCTCCGAATCGATCTCCTTTTCGTCAAACCGAGGCACAGCCAGGCTCACCACCTCATCAGAAACTTTCGTGCCTTCCAAACCTCCAACATCCACCTCTTCTCCAATATCCTCGTCACTGAGTGAGCTGTCCTTGTGAGCTTGTTGCTTAGCCAGGTCAACCACCTTGAACTCCTCGTTTCCGTCGTTGTCAAAGTTGAACATGAAGTCAACTTGCACGTCTTCGCCGTCCTCTTCATCATCCTCATCGGCATCATAGCTTCCGTCTTCATCGTCCGTGAAGCCTTTCATCTTCCTTTCCTCCTTGGCCAACACGCTGTCAACCAGATCATCGTCCAACTCCTCCTCTTCCTCCTCTTCCTCTGCCTCGCTGATAGGCGTCACAGCCTTCGGTGGCATGTTCTTGGGTCTCTTTTCAGCCACTTCCTTCTTCTTCAGGCCCTTTCTCGGGTTCTTCCGAGCCTTAGCAGCCTTCATTGCTGTGGCTCGTTTCTCCTTAGTCAATTGCACAAAGTCCACGTCCTCGTCATCAGATGACGAACTGTCGCTGTCACTGTCACTGTCGCTGTCACTGCTATCGCTGCTGGAGTCCGAGTCTGTCACAGCTCTTCTGGCCATGATGGAATCCATCTGTCTCCGTGCTCGGTTCAAAAGCATCTGATTCTGCGTAAACTCAGAAGTTACACTTGAACTATCACTGCCACTATCACTGTCGTCACTGGACCTGTTACTGGAATCTGCGTCGGAATCTGATTCCGAAATTATGCTGAAGCGACGTGAAGGTTTTTGATTGGGTCCTGAGATCATGTGCTTTGTGATGGTCTTGGACTCTCGTTTGGGCCCAGGCTTTACTATGATCTTGTTTCCCTGAGTCTGCGATACTCTTTTGCCGACACCTGCCTGCTTCCTTGGACTTTTCGCCATCTTGAATTTTCCGAGATTGCTGGTCTCTGCTGGTGCATTCACTTGTTTGGTACTAATGAGCAGAGATATGTAGCCCTCTTTTTGTTTGTGTTGTGGGTCCGATTTACAGAGTTGAGCGCAGGAATGTGGATGTTTTTCGATTGAATTGCGGCGTCACAATCGTGGAAACAACTTGTGTAAAATTGGCCTGAAATTGTCTGCGAGTGGTTGTCTTGATTATCTTTATTGCCCCTTCTTATCCGCAATCTGAAATGATATAAACTCATTTGAAAATTTTCAGATTCCCCTGATAAAATTTCTTTTGGATAAAAAAATATTAAATAAGAAAATGAAAAGAATCTTGTGAGATGATGAAATATTTTGCTTAGATAATCACAATAGTGAACATGATGTAATGCTAACGTAACTGGTTATAAGTGGCAAAATCTTCAAAAAGGGAACGGTTCAACTGGGGGGAGCACAGAGAATGGGGTTAAGCAATGTGTGGGCAGTGTGTGGACCAAAAATCGTCAACCCGTTGACTTGAGATGAGCTGTACGAATCCGTGTGGTGTTGATATTGTTCATTTGTTTCCTCATCAACCAGTTTCAGGTGAGTGAACTCGTTTTTAGAAAAGAAGAAAGAAAGTAGGGGATCTAAAATTCTTTTTTAGAAAGTTAATATATATGAAAAAATTAACACGGATTTTTCCCCAACAAAGTACCTCTTTCTTTACCAATTATACCAATTTTGCTCAAAGTACACACATTCACCCGGGTGAAGCAGTCTGATTGCCAAAGATTCGAATAGTCTTCATTGCTCCGCTAGATTGTTGGAAAGCTCTACACAATCGCTCATGCTTTCCACTTCAAAAAAAGACTATCAACAACATTCATAACTCTCGAAAAAACATATTTCGATTGCACATCGCACAAATAGAGTCCACTCGACAAAGCCAATTCAACATCTTGCCCTTCAGTTCTACTATTTCGCATCAGAACGGCGTTAAGAAATAAAGCCCGAAAATTTGTGCTGTGCGGCTTTCGAGGGCGTAGCAGTATTCAATCAATTCGAAGGAATAGAGGAGTCTCCAATACTTTCAAGATACCAAATCAGACGGCACCCGTGATTCCCCAGAATGAGCGCAAGAATAGTGAGGCCAAATGGCTCATTTCTGCTCGGTGGTTGTTTCCGCTCATCAAGATCTGTCCGACAATCACAATGTTTGCTACATCATAGAAGCTATTCAAACAAGAGCGATCCTAAAACCAATGGATCAAAGTCTAGGCTTAGAAAAGTCGCTTTTGTTGTTGGCGGCATTGGCCTCTCAGGATACATCTACGATAATACGTTTGGATCCGGGCTTGTAAATAGGACAACACGGTCGCTTTCTATGCTGCTTCTGATCTCGTTGGACTACAAGATCAACTTCAACGAAGATTACGACGTCGAAGCTCTTCACGAAAGAAATGCAGAACGTTTATATCAGCTCCTTGTTACCAACAAAGGCCTATATATCAAAATGGGCCAGATGATTGCCATCCAGGGAATGATGTTTCCGAAACAGTATCAAATCAAGTTCAACAAGCTGTTCGACAAGGCCCCGCAGGACTCGTGGGATGTGTGCGACCAAGTTCTGAAGAAAGAGCTTGGAGTTGATTACAGAACTAAGTTGTTCGACTACATCAATGAGACCCCTGTCGCAAGTGCTTCTGTAGCCCAAGTTCATAAGGCCAAATTGAAGAATGGCCATGAGGTGGCAGTGAAAATTCAACACGATTCGGTGACCAAACAGACACGTGCCGACCTGGCCACCTACAAGCTCGTTATGAGAGTGTACGAGTACGTTTTTGACATGCCTCTGGCGGCCACAGTGGACTATGTGTGCAAGAAAATGCGAGAAGAGGTGAATTTCGAGATCGAGCTGCATAACGGGAATCTGGTTTCCCGATTGATTGAGGCCGACCCGGAGTTCAAAGATAAAGTCTACATACCGAAGACTTACCCTGAGTTGTCCACAAAGCGGGTCATGACAGCTGAGTGGATTGATGCTGACTCAATAGGCGAGTACAAGAAGTTGCAAAACAAAGGGTACGACATTCGGAAACTTATGAATACTATCATCAAGGTTTATTCGAGACAGGTTTTCACATGGGGTTTTGTGCACTGCGACTTGCATCCGGGCAATCTGATGGTGCGTATGTTGCCCAATAAGCAGCAACAGCTAGTGATTTTGGACCACGGATTGTACGAGCACTTTGGAGACAAGTTCCGAAAAGAGTACGCGCAGTTCTGGAAGTACACGTTTGAAGTCGAGACTGACAAGGTGCGGGACGTTTTATTAGAGTGGGGGATCGATGCGGACGATATTCTGATCGGACTGTCGACCATGAGTGCCAGCAACAGCCAGGCTTTGAAAGACCACATCAATCAGCTGAGCAAGCTGAGCTACTACGAGCGCCAGCTCATTTTGAAAGAGCGGATGAAGAAGTTTTTCCAGAATACAGACAAGTTCCCCATGTGTCTGACGTTTATTATGAGGAGCATGCGGATTGTGCAAGGATTGAACCGCAACTTCGGGTCTCCATGCAACAGAGTCGACATTTTGGCTGCAGAGGCTTCGAAAGTTGTGACTTTGTTTGACTTGGATGGAGACAGTATGGACAGAAGGCTCAGGAGGTTTATCGTGTACAACATGTTCCGGGCTGTTTTGTTCATCAATTTCTATGTGAACAAGTTGCTACAGTTTGTTTCGACGTGGTTCAAGGGCGCTCGAGTCGAGGACATCGAGGAGTCGTACGAGAAGCAGGCGATGGAGGTTGGTAAGGGAATGGGACTTGAAAGTATGCCTTCCTCGAAAGAGTTGATCAGCTAGATAATCAAAGTTTACTTGTTCATACATAATTCTTCAATGCGAAAATGCTAAAACTCAAGAAAAATAGTAAGGAAAAGAAAATGCTCACACACACAAGTTTCAGAAGAAAAAAAAAAGTTATAGGAATAATTGCTCTGCGAAGAAAAGGTTACGACTGTTCACCGAAAGCTTTGCTGAGTGATCTGTGCCAGATAGAAAGGGTCAACATCCATCGACCCAAGCAGAGACGAGTGAAGCTGTTTCAGAGAAGTTGGGTTCAACGTACCGAACCAATCATTTCAACTGCTCGAAACCCAAGCACGATCAGAGTCAGTCTTGCTGTTGGCCCGAGAATCATCAAAGTCCAATCCAATCCAACTTCTGCTATAAGTTCAAATGTACACAGAAACCGCCCAACAAGTCGCCCAAGTATTTGTGTATCTTGCCATCATCTGACACCACGCCTTGTCTCAGCCAGCTTTTGAGCCATCACAATCGCAATCGCAATCGCAATCGCATATTCCTCTTGTCTTTCGAAACAGACGAACCATGCATCTGACTGGCCTCCCTTACAATGTCCACAGAGAAATCGTCAATGTTTTGGACGTTCGGGACAAGCTCAATTTCTCGTACACATGCAAGCTACTCTACAAAACTGTGATTCCGCAAATCTACTGCACTATTGTGTATCTGCCATTTGACACTTCCGAACTGGTCAGGAAAAACTACGATTACGTCCGCCTTGTCAGTGATGCCTACACGGTGATCTGTGCAAGAAACATTGCCAAGTTTTTTCGAACTGTGCAACAAAAAAGCATCCTAGGGTTCAAGTATCACGATTTGATTAAGGAACTCTACTTGGAAGATGTCCCAGCAGAGCTCTCTGATTTTGATCTTGTGGCCTGGAGAAGTGAAGCTGTCACTTACAAGAACCTTGTGACGTTCCAGTTCCCGACGGGGTTCCGCGTGCGACCCCTGACGTTGGAAGAAGCCCCTAGCTTGCAACAACTTTTCGTGGACGTGAACTTCTGCCTGGAGGCTGAAACGTCTCGAACATTCATCAACTTCATCAACTTCAGCAACGTCAAATCGCTGCATTTTGGCGGCAAACTGGCGCAAAACGAGGATATGATCATCTTCAAGCTTCTGACGACAAACCCGCATTTCATCAAAAACTTGCATGAATTGCACTTCAACGTGGACGAGCAGGAGTCACACGAACGTGTATACAGAAGACTGGTTGGTTTCCTGGCCATTCTACGGAGAATGGGGCTGGTCATGGGCAATCTCAGCAGGCTGTCTATCCCGTTGACCAACCATTCGACTCCTGTGATTGTGGGCCTGATCAGCAAACACCTTCATTTCGAACATCTGACGGGACTTGAGCTGTTTATCGAGGACGATGGAGACGTGTTGAACTTAATCAAATCCACCCAGAGCCTCAGCTCGATCTTGAGGGCCAAAGGTTTCAACATCCGCGATCTTTCCATTAATTACAAACTGACAAAGTCAGATCCAGAGAAAAACCATTTACGTTCGATGATGTTGCTCAAGTTGACGGAGACTTTCAAAGACCTCACAAAGCTCAGCTTGAACCTCAAAATTGAGGGCCTGGACTTATCCAACCTGCTCATGATCGTCGGTACCCCGATCGCTAACAACACAGAAACCTTACGAGACATCCGCATCAACGTGGACCATCCTTCCGAAAACCTTATTGGCAACATCTTGTCCACTCTAGACGACGTCCAGTTGCTGTTCCCGCACCTCAACTACCTCCACAATTGCGGTTGTGGCGTCTGTTCGCAAATTGTCGACACAGAAGGAATGCGTGCTCATTCAGATGAGATCACTCACGAATCAGTTCGTGTATCAACGCTCATGATCATCGGCCACGAGCTGGACCAGGTCCAGGATGAATTCGAATACCATAAGTTCTATCAAAGCTTCAAGAAACACATGCGGTTCTACAAGTCCAACATGTGTGCCAATGGTTACCTGTTCGACCATCTAATCAACAGGCAACTGAACCACTCCCTAGCGTTGATCCCCACTCTCATGATCTTCGAGATCTGCGGGTTGATTTACCACCGGCTTGAGAACGGCGAGTTCCGGCTGCTTTTTGGTGAGGAGTTCCGCGGCATTGACCACGGTGTCGTGAGAGACATGGTGGACATGGGGAATGTGTTTTCCGGAAATTTTTAGGGGGAGCAACGATCTGATCAATTTGGAGTGACTATTCGAACGGAGTCGAGTTGAGCTTCTTATAAAAACCAACACAAGTTGAGTGACATTGTCGCAGAAGGGCGGAACAAGAGCAGGAAACTCTGGGGTTTGCCAATTTGCCAGTAAAAACACATTTAAACACGTATTCCTGTGCAGCACTGTTAATGGTTTTATGATACTAGAGATAAGAAAGAGTAAAGGATAGTCGAATTGACTTGACAGTCAAATTCTCCAAGTGAGAGAATTGTAGTTTGTTCACCATCATCGCTCCTTGTAATGTAAAAAAGACATACTAAAAAAATAATTTTTCACCTCAATCAGCTACTTTTTTTACTACCATTCCAACTTCTCTTGGGTACTATCTGCTGCTCTTTGTCAGTTTTGTGAAAAACTCACCTCGCCCGGCATGTTCAAAAAAGACCCGGGACTTAAGGCCCTGTCGAATGTCAAGTCATCAGAAAGAAGGAGACTGCTTGCTTCGATCTGCCAGGAGTACAGCGTTCCAGAAACAAGTCTGAGTCCAGAGATCTCCAGCTCGATTCTGCCATCTGAAGTCAAACATGCTACATTCAAGTCCGTGCTAGGCCACCAAGGTACCCTTTATACCGATCCCGCCGGAGTGCCAGTGTGGTTCAAGACTAGAGACTCGCCTCTGATCCCAACGGTGTTCACACTGTGGAAATGCCCCTTCATTCTGCCCATAATATACACTCATGCCTATGTGGTGGAAAAGCTGATTAACGGCTCGAATCTCATGGTGCCCGGCACGATTCCGCCGTTTGATGCCAGGTTGAGAAAGGGTGCTGTGGTGGCAGTGGCTGATTATAAGAGCCCAAAAGTGGTCGTTGCCGTGGGGTATTGTGCCACAGATATGCACCAACTGAAGGAAGTGGTTGGATTGCATGGAATTGCTGTCGATGTTTTGCATGTCTTCGATGATCTGGTTTGCAAACTGGTGAAAGGTGCGGAGATTCTTTCGAATGACGAAATCCAGTTGGACTTGGTGTTGCCAGAGTTGAAAGAACAAACTGGAGAGGAGCACCAAGGGAAGCAACAGGATATCCAAGAAGATCAGGGTGATCAGAAGGAACTCAATGGCCCCAGCTCGCCAACTATCGAAAATATCACAGAAGACATGTATCAGCTCAAAGTGGAAGATGTGGACGACTTCTTCGTTCGGTCGGTGTTATACTCTTTGAAAGTGGATAAGATCGAGGTGCCCATTGGCTCGTCGTTGTTCATGTCCAACCACGTCCTCAAAAACCTTCCTCACGTGGACACCAATTTGGTGAACATCAAAAAGACTTCTTGGAAGAAGACAGCCAAGTTTTTGAAGGCTATGGAAAAAGAAGGGCTTGTAAAGTTGAAAGGGAAGGGAGACGACGTGAGTGTTGTCGGTTTGGCTGATCAAAGTCACGAGATGGTGGCTCGGTTCGAGCCCTACAAGATCAGGAAGAAGACGGCAGGGCCGACTGCAGGCTCCAAGAAGTCCGACAAAGTAGACAGTTTGGTGGTTTTGTATTTGTACAAGCCACACTCATCTGCATCTGACTTTCTAGGAGAGTTTGGGCTCAGCATGAACAGTTATTACACGTTAGCTGAGCTCAAACAACTAATTTCAGACTACATCCAGCAGAAGCAGCTGGCTGACAAGGCTAATCCGAAGTTCGTGATGGCAGACTCCGCGCTACAATCGCTTTTGAGGCAAAAGACGCCCAAAATCGAGAGATCCAAGGTTCAAGACACAGCGCTCAAGTCGAGTTTCACGCAACACTACAAAATTCTCAAGTCTCTGGAGGATAGTTCCAAGGTGAAACCCATCAAAGGCAATCCTCCGGCTATCAAGGTCATCGAAGAAACCAAAATTGGTCGCAAAAACGTCACCAAGATCATTGGAGCGGAACAGTATCTGATTGACACTGACGAGCTGAGCAGCGTCTTAAAGGTGAAATGTTCTGGATCTGTTACGGTGGCCAACAACGTCCAGAATCCGAAGTTGATGGAGCTGACTGTTCAAGGTGCCCACAACAAGATTGTGAGAGACCTGCTGGCTACAAAGTATGGAATCAAACCGGCGTGGATCGAATATGAAAACAAACTAAAGAAGAAGAAATAAGAGCAACTGCTAATGAGCGAAGCGCATTATTAGTTGGAGATCGAACAATCAACCAATTGACTAGATAAATTATCGAAGTAACTCACTAAAAACGCTCCTTTCTCAATGTATGATGGCATGATCGACACAGAAAGGGTACCACGTTGCCATTGACTTACTGCGTCTTTTCTGGAACAGCAGCGCCACCGCCAATCAGCTTGTACTGATTAGTGTACTTCTTGATAAGCGACTTCAGGTCGATCCAGTACTTTTTCACTGCAGGCGAAACGGAGCTGTGGGAGAAAATTCCGTCGAGACGGACCTCGAGCTTCTTGAAACAAGTTCTGGTGAAAATGGATTTCTCATATCTCAGCTTGAGGAAAAGCCCATAAAAGACAAGAGCAATCCAGTATCCCTTAGACCAGAGCAAGGCCCTGACCACAATGTAGCCAAAAGTGGCAATTTCAAAGTTGGCTGCGTAATACATCGAAATGTCGTTGTAATTCTTGATGAAAGAGCCGAGTCTATTTGAGATTTGGGCTCCGTTCTTGACGGGAAGTAGTGGCAAAAGGGTCGACCGGAAGTAAGTCAAAGAGTGAAAGAATGAAAACAAAATGAATGGGAACAACGATAGAGACATCACAGGGAGGATCAAAAGTAAACCCAAGGCCACCACAAAATACTGGACGTTATCATCAGCCAACAAAGCCTTGGTATTACTGACATTGAGGACGTTGCTCTTCACGGACTGTTGCAGAATGATCCCAAACGATTCAAGGATCCCCAGGTAAACTAGCTTGTACGATGTTCTGTGGAGAAAGCCCTTTCCAGCTCTGTAGGTGAGAAAGTACAATGTGCTGGAGGTGAGCGTTAAAACGTGGCCCGCAAACCATGCAAACTGCATGTTGCTGACCGCTTCCAGGATCTGTTGTTTGACTGGCTTGGAGGCAGGAGGCACGGCCCCGTTGTTGGGTGTTTCTGGAGACGTTGACGTGGTCATATTCCTAGTAATGAGGAGAAAATTTGTGGTCAATTGTGTACAGTAAGTGCGATCGAGAAGATGAGCTGAGGAGCAATTTGATTTTTACTGCTGTTTCATCCTTCACTTTCCGCGCAAAGAACGAAAATTGTAAGCGAGCACAAAAAAAATGTCAGAATTTAAACTCGCGTGAAGATTTTCTTCTGATGATTGGAGTACGTAAGCCAAACTAAGTCATGTCATTTGTTCAGCAGGTAACAAGGGGTGTACTCCAAGATAAGCCATATCTTTGCAGTAGTTGGCAGCTATACGTTTGAGTTCCATGCTGTCATGCCGTATTGTGAAGTGTTATTTGTGAAATTCTAGTCTGAATCCCAAGTTCTTGTTTTAATAATCAGACTCTTCTTCAATTGAAAAATACTGCTCTTCTAACAACTGATTCCTATTGGTTTGCAGCTGAATCCGATGATACTGAGACTAGTTTCGTCTGTTTCCGCAATTGAAATCGCTATGGTACGGTGTTGAACTTGGTGGTATTACGTAATTGCGTGGTAACCTTTTGAATTTTCAGAAAACAGGTTGGAGAATGTAAAGGTGTTTTCGCTAAAGTTCAGTGTTGATAATGCAGGTCGAAGCTCAGTTCTTTAGTCGTGCATTCCCTCACAGTTTGTTGAAACATATTGAGCCGTTTGATTTGCAACCCATTAGATGGAGATTGACCAGATTGTAGAAACATCCTTACACTGACTCAAAACCTTGCACAGCCTAGATGACACTGCATGTATATCGCGGAGATTAGAAAAATTTTGTAGAAAAAAATATTTTTCAGGTATTTACTTGCAGCTGAAAAAAAACCTTAACTAATTACAATTTTCACTCACTTCAATCAAAGTACACAGTACCGAGATTCACCAGATTCCAGTTTCATCCATACCTTTCTACAACAGCAATAATGAAGCAAAAAAGAGCCAAGGCGTACAGAAAACAAATGCACGTGTACGTTTCCACGTTCAAGTTCAAGACCCCGATCCAGTGCATTGTGGACGCTGAAATGATCTTGCACGCAGAGAAGACCAAGTTCGACGTGATAAAGGGAATCACCAGGACCATACAGACTGAGCCGAAGTTGATGATCACACAGTGTTGTATCAACCAGCTTTACGAGACGAAAAACCAGCCAGCAATTGAGATCGCCAAGATGATGGAGAAGCGTCGTTGCGGCCACAAAGACACGCTATCTGCTCGTGAGTGTATCGAATCTATTGTGAACGTGGCGGGCCACAACAAGCACCGCTACCTTGTAGTGACTCAGGACGAGAAGCTCAGAAGAAACTTGCGACGCATTCCTGGAGTTCCTCTGATCTACATGAACAGATCGGTGATGATTATGGAGCCGCTTTCTCCAGCTTCTGCTAAAATTGTCGACCAAGTTGAGGCTAGTAAGTTGACTGGTGGTTTGAATGACCCAAAGTTTGCTGGTATTGCCGTCAAGCCCGAAGAGGAGGACAAGAATGCTGAGAACGAAGAGCCTCCCAAAAAGAAGAGAAAGGGACCCAAGGGCCCGAATCCGCTGAGTGCGAAGAAAAAGAAGGTTGTGAAGAGCGAGAATAGTGAAACAGGAGATAAAAAGGAAACTGAGTCTGAAGACGCTGCTGGCGAGAGCAAGAAGAGAAGACGCAGAAGACACAAAAAGAGTGGTGCAGAGGTGAGCGGGGGTGAGGAAGGTGACGAAGGTGACGAAGGTGAGAAAGAGGGGGATAACAGCACTTCAAAAGATGCTGGCGGTGACGAAGTGTAATCGGTAGAACTAAATTACATACATATTGATATATAACTCGTGTACTTTTATGGGGCAGGTGTGGAGAAACATGTGGTCTCGACAGTGTAGCAAGTGTTGAAGACTAATAAGTGTGAAGCGAAAGTCAGTATATCAAGTCCGTGATCGTAAAGTGCGCAATTCTGATATCATCGTATGCTCCTTGACGCCTCATTCAATCTAGCTCGCTCACTTGAACATGCTGCGCTCGTTGATACGCTCGTAAAATCAATCCTGAGCAATATATAGAACGTTGTTTCCTCTGAGAAAGACCTCCGTGTAAGTCTTAATCTCGCTGTTGTCAACGATCTCCTTGCTGTTCTGCAGCACAACGTTCATGTATCCATCGATGGAGGACAGGATACCCTGGTACTCCAGTCCGTTTGTGAGTTTCACCACAACGGGCGAGTTGGTGATGTCTGAAAGAAAAGTCGAGGTAGACGAAGCGGTAGTAGTATCTTCAGCCATTGTATTTGTTGGGGGGACCGGGTTACTTGGTTGTGGTGGTGTTGAACAAGCAAGTTATGTAGTGACTTTTCAAGTTTAATTTTTCAACAAGAAATTCTCAAGAATATCAGAGAGAAAAAAAAGTCTGCAAGATAATCTGAAGGAAGGAGCTTTCCTGGTGGTGTGTTTCATTTCGTGCCCTAATCTCACGCAATGCTGCTCCTTCGAACGAACATCTTGATACGGCCGGGAATGGCTGGGCAAGTGCGCTGTTACTCTGTGCCCAAGCACCAGCAGCCGCCTACTCAGAACTTCAACGTCAAGCCGAGCGCACAACTGCTAAACCAGAAGCTCAAAAAGGAGCAGGATTTGCGCAAGGAGCGCAACAAACTGGCCAAGGCTTCTCTCAGAGACATTTTCGCAATCTTCTCGCCTGGTGGAGGGATGGACGATGAAGATTTAGACCTGGCCAACTTCGATCCCAAGCCAATCTACCAAAATCCGCAACTATTCCAGACACTGTCGTTCCAGAAACAGCAATACATCATCGAAGAAATTGAGGAAAAGTTCAAGAAAAAGTGGCCTGCCATCAACAAGGACATGAAGAGATTCAACTACTGGCTTTGTTACGGCTCTCATGGTCCAAGAGAAGGATTTCCGAACCTGTACGACTACTACTCTGAGCATTCTGAGGTAACTCCGAAATTAGAGAAGCAGGCCACCTTGGAGACTCCAGATGTTCCTGAAGCCACTAATAGACTCAACGAATTTATTTCACAAGCTAAAGACGATACGAAGAACGTCCAAACTACGGCACGCTCTTCTTTGGAGACCCCTTCACCGCCAGATCTGCCATTCAAAGTGCCGTCCATTTTGAAAACTACTCAGCCGTCCAAGACCACCCCGGTGAGCAAGCTACCAGACCTAGATCCGAGATCTTTTGGGGTCAAACGGATCGAGCAGTACAAAAAAGACAGAAGAATGAACCCATACAACCGTTTCATTCTGGCCTTGTTGATCCTGCTAACAGTTCTCAATTTCAAGAAAGACCGCAAAGTCAACGTCACAGGCAATGTTCCTGACTACGAGTTCCTGACTGCGTCGGAACAACTTCAATCTGTCGAAGACATGAGCAAAAAATTAGCAGACGCAGTCGTGCCGAGTACTTCCAACGCAAGTTCAGTCGCATCCACATCCGCATCCTCGGCTACAAAAACTGCTAGAAAATGGTACTATCTTTGGTTGAAATGAATTGATTGTTTGTATATAACGTTATTTTCTCCACCGGAATATTGAGACATAAAATAAAAAGTAATACCAGTCAGTACTCCGAGATATGCATAAACCCAGAAAGCAACAGGTGGGCGAGTCTGGTTCTCGTCAACGTTCAGTTCCCTCGTTCTCAAGTCTCAGATCTTAGCACCTCATTTAATCTTCTTCAGCGTTGTCACCCTCGTCGTTATCGTTCTCATCTTCGTCATCCTCATCATCCTCATCATCCTCGTCATCCTCGTCATCCTCTCCCACATCTAGCATATCGTCAGTCCAACTCTTCTCAACAGTCTGTCTCACTCTCTTGATGTACTGGCTGCGATGGTCCTTGTACAAATTAGCAGCCTCCACGTTAGCAGGCGAACCAATGTTTGGATCGTTCAAAAGAGACTGGATCGACGTCAAGATAGAAGCAACATCGTATGTTGGAGACCATCTGTTTTGAAGAATATCAATACACAACTCTCCAGATCCATAAACGTTTGGGTGGAACATCTCAGAGGTGAATTTCACCACCGGTGGCTTGTTCGGATATTGTTCATCAAAAATCAATTTGAGTCTGAAAGTTCCATCTTCGAATGGCGTATCTTGAGGGCCGATTATAATTCCGTTCCAGATCATCACATTATCTGCAAGTGGAGAAGCAGAAATCCCTCCGGCAGAATCTTGTTGGATTCGCTTGAAATCTCGCATAAGCCTTCTTCTTGCTGGTGTAGACATGATTTTTGAAAAGTCTCTAAGTTCACTTGAACACTTGTGTGGCGATATAAGAATTAAATTTGACTAGATTTTGCACTGCAGCTAGCAATATATTCCCTTTCGATCAGGCTATAACTATCAGGTCTATTTCCTTTGCACGGCAAAGTAGTGTTTCGCTGATTGGTTGATGGATTGTGTCTCGATTCTTTTGAGGACGTCACTTATACTAATCTAGTTACTCTTACAGCCTCAATAAACGTTGACTATAAAAAAGTACCTTTTTTTGATTTTCCAGAAAAAAAAAAAAAAGCTGACGTCAGCAATGACTTAGCTGGTTGCACCCCGCAAAAAAAAGGCCACTAAGTAGCTCCCACGCCGGGATTCGAACCCGGAATCTTCTGATTAGGAATCAGACGCGTTAACCATTACGCTACGCAGGTGCTTCGGGCCATAATTTCGTCGGGAAATCTGAATTATATGCCGTTCAATGCAGGGGGAAGGGATCTAATTCTGGAGTCTTGGGACTACCTGGACGCGATTTCTTATTAACAAGATCCCAGACTTGATCCCATTCGTCATTAAAGCTCTCGCTGAAAGAACCCCGTTGAGCAAAGTACTGCTTCCTGTATTCAGTAGAGGAGTACAACCAAGGAACAATGTCCGGATTGCTAAGGATAGTCTGATCCCTATTGTGAATCGTGACTTTGTCGATATGAAGCACCGCGTACCTAGAAAGAAGACTTGTGAGATGCGGTTTCGCTAAATTCAAATTGTCAAAAGTGTCGTGTATTTGCGCGTCGGTGTAGAACACAATGTGGAAAGATTGAATCAATATCTCTGAATTGACCAGATTGAGCGACACCCGAGTACGTTCGAGTCTTTCAAGTTCAGAGACTGCCCGTGGGTCAAATACAGCAAGAATCTTCCAATTAGCATCACAGGCACAGATGGCTAGCTGTGAGTTGGGGATACGATTGGCATTGTATAGCCTGAGCACTTTCAGTACCTTATTGCAATCTTGGTAGTGCTGTTGGAAAGGGTAATTATTTTGGAGAGTGGGTCCGAGCCAGTCAGTGAGGTACGCAGACACTGCAACACGGCCCAGTTTTTTAGCCGGTTTCGGCATTTTCCTGGCCCTTGATAAGCGATATTGGTTTGAATCGCAGACGCTATGAAATCTATTGCTTCTATGGGAGGAGAGAAGAAACTAGGACTTTTCGCATGCTGACATCAGCTGACAGAAGATCGAGATGGAAGTTTCTAGAAAAAAAATCCTGTCCAAAGACGTGCGAACGCTGAAAAAAAAATCGTCGAGCGGAAGAATCTGAGGGATTCGATGGGAACAAGGGATCCATTAAAATATAAGGCAATTTGCCCAATCTTTATTCTCTCTTCTTTGTAATATACTTGTCCATATAGACTGTATTATAACAATACTAGAATATAGAAATAGCATACAAGATGTCTAAAGCTGTGGGTATTGATTTGGGTACTACCTACTCGTGTGTTGCGCACTTCTCCAACGACAGAGTTGACATTATTGCCAACGACCAAGGTAACAGAACTACGCCATCTTTTGTGGCTTTCACCGACACTGAGAGACTCATTGGTGATGCTGCTAAGAACCAGGCTGCTATGAACCCAGCCAACACTGTGTTTGATGCCAAGAGACTGATCGGTAGAAAGTTCGATGATCCAGAAGTTCAAGGTGATGTGAAACACTTCCCATTCAAGGTTGTCGACAAGGCTTCCAAGCCACACATTGAGGTCGAGTTCAAGGGTGAGACCAAGGTTTTCACTCCAGAGGAGATCTCTTCTATGGTTTTGACCAAGATGAAGGAGACTGCTGAGTCTTACTTGGGTTGTGCCGTTAACGATGCTGTCATCACTGTTCCAGCTTACTTTAACGACTCTCAGAGACAAGCCACCAAGGATGCTGGTTTGATTGCTGGTTTGAACGTCATGAGAATCATTAACGAGCCAACTGCTGCTGCCATTGCTTACGGTCTTGACAAGAAGGATGTTGGTGAGCACAACGTTTTGATCTTCGACTTGGGTGGAGGAACTTTCGATGTTTCTTTGTTGTCCATTGAGGACGGTATCTTCGAGGTCAAGGCCACCGCTGGTGACACTCACTTGGGTGGTGAGGATTTCGACAACAGATTGGTGACTCACTTCATCAATGAATTCAAGAGAAAGAACAAGAAGGATCTCTCTCAAAACCAAAGAGCTCTGAGAAGACTCAGAACTGCTTGTGAGAGAGCCAAGAGAACCTTGTCCTCTTCTGCTCAAACCTCTTTGGAAATCGATTCTCTTTTCGAGGGTATTGACTTCTACACTTCCATCACCAGAGCTAGATTCGAGGAGTTGTGTCAAGATCTTTTCAGATCCACTTTGGACCCAGTCGAGAAGGTGTTGAAGGACGCTAAGTTGGACAAGTCCCAAGTCGACGAGATCGTCTTGGTCGGTGGTTCCACCAGAATTCCAAAGGTCCAAAAGTTGGTTTCTGACTTCTTCAACGGTAAGGAGCCAAACAGATCCATCAACCCAGATGAGGCTGTTGCTTACGGTGCTGCCGTTCAAGCTGCCATCTTGTCCGGTGACACTTCTTCCAAGACTCAAGACTTGTTGTTGTTGGATGTTGCTCCATTGTCCCTTGGTATTGAGACTGCTGGTGGTGTCATGACCAAGTTGATTCCAAGAAACACTACCATCCCAACCAAGAAATCTGAGGTCTTCTCTACTTACTCTGACAACCAACCAGGTGTCTTGATTCAAGTCTTTGAGGGTGAGAGAGCCAGAACTAAGGACAACAACTTGCTTGGTAAGTTTGAGCTTTCTGGTATTCCACCAGCTCCAAGAGGTGTTCCTCAAATTGAGGTTACCTTCGACATTGACGCTAACGGAATCTTGAACGTTTCCGCCGTCGAGAAGGGTACCGGTAAGACTCAAAAGATCACCATCACCAACGACAAGGGTAGATTGTCTAAGGAGGAGATCGAGAAGATGGTCGCTGAGGCCGAGAAGTTCAAGGAAGAGGATGAGAAGGAGACCACAAGAATCGCTGCTAAGAACGGTCTTGAGTCTTACGCTTACTCTTTGAAGTCCACCGCAGGTGAGAAGCAATTCGAAGAGAAGGTTGAGGCCTCCAAGAGAGAAGCTCTTCTCAAGGCTTGTGACGAGACCATCGCTTGGTTGGACGAGAACCAGACTGCCACTGCCGAGGAGTTCGATGAAAAGAAGAAGGAGCTCGAGGCTGTTGGTAACGATGTTTTGAAGGAGTTGTACGCTGAAGGCGGTGCCCCAGGTGCTGCTCCAGGTGGTTTCCCAGGTGCTGGTGCTCCATCCACCGAGGAGACTCAAGGTCCAACTGTTGAGGAAGTTGATTAGATTTCATTAGACGAATAATTCCGTAGAGTGTTGCTGTTTCCTTAATTAATTTTTATTAGATTAGGTTAGATTTGTTAATTTAATTTGTTCATTCAAAAAAAAGTATCTGTCATTTTGAAAACATAAACCAAAAGTTCACATAAAAAAAATTTAAAAATAAGCACCCATGCTGGGAGTCGAACCCAGAATCTTTTGATTAGAAGTCAAACGCGTTAACCATTACGCTACACGGGCAAACTTCCCTTGTGTAGAGGGGCTGCATGTGTATATACTTACATCCTCCAAGCAAATGCACGGATGTTCTGAAAGTTAATTTTAAAGCCTTGCGAAAGAGATTGATCAACTTTTGACCTATATACGATTCGATAATTAAAATTGAGACACTCTTGAGACTGATGGTTCTTCGATTTGACCAACACCACAACAATCATGTCTAAACAAATCAAACAACTAGGAGATGACGTCTGGAAGAACAAGGTGGAAAAGATCAACTCTGAATTGTTCACAATGACATATGGTTCCATAGTATCTCAACTATGTAGAGACTTCAACAACAACTACGAGGAAGTCAATAACCAAACATTCAAAATGGGATATAACATTGGTGTGAGAATAATAGACGAATTTCTTCAAAAGACACAGCTGGCCAGATGCGCCAATTTCAAGGAAACGGCAGAGATAGTGTCCAAAATCGGATTCAAGATCTTTTTGAATATCACTCCTACTGTTTCGAATTGGTCTTCCGACATGAATACTTTTGGTCTGGTTCTCAATGAAAACCCGCTGGCGGATTTTGTCGAGCTTCCCGACGATGGCAAAGCTTTGAAAGAACTGTGGTATTCCAACATTCTTTGTGGAGTTCTACGAGGAGCACTCGAAATGGTTCAACTAGATTGTGAAGTGGCGTTTGCCAGTGATGTGCTTCGTGGAGACGAGATTACTGAGATACGCGTGAAGCTTGTGCAAGTACTGAAGGACGAGATTCCAGCAGGTGAAGAGTAAAAAATAAGAGATTAGCTATGCTATGTATAACTGATGCAATGTACTGACAATGCCACCGCAAAGAGAACCACTCTTAAGACGCTGATCAGATAAGCTTTCTGTTTCTCTATCATTATGATTCAGGTAATGTAGATAAGGTTTGAAAGTAGATCATCATATAAGGTCTTGAAGAGTAATCAATAAACGGGGTATGTACAGCACTTGAAAGAACTGCGCATCCATCTCCTAACAAATGAACAGATCAATTTGTCTGTACATGCATCATGCTACAGTAAGAAAGGACTCGGAACTGAATGCATGCTTACGAAATTGGTTCTACAGAAGGTGAACAAACGTGAGTGAACGCACTCAACGTAAAAATTTGCAATAGACATGAAAATTTTGTAGTTGAAAAATATATGTTCAGCCACGTATTTACCAGGTTCCTCTCACGTGACTGTGTAGCGCGCTCTGTCATTGTTTCGTAGCGTGTCAGGTGGCGGTGCAAAAATAGACCGGGGGGAAGTACATAAAAAAATACAGTAGTAATGCATCTTTGTTTTGTTCGTCAATACCAATGCTGACTAGCCGAATACACAAGCTGACTAAGGTGCAGAGGCGGATTTGGGAACCTTGGAGTCTTCCAATAGTTAGTCAGTGTTGTAGTTCTAGGTTAATTAGCAGCGTCAAGAAAGAAAATGTCCTCCAAAGACAAGTACTCCTACTACTCAGGTGGCTACTCATCATCAGAAGACGAAGCTGATCAGCATGATGAGAATATCCAGAAAATGGATCCTATTCAAGAAGATACAGATACGCGACCTTTATCACTCGGGAGCAAGAGAAGTTCAGACACGAGTGCGCTGGCCAGTGTCAACGAGTCGAGACTTTCAATCTCGGTCAGCAGAGATACTGACCAAACACCAGCTGCTGTTGATTTGATTCAAAGCAGTCAAAATCTGAATTCCACCAGCAACGTTATTCCTGCAGCTCGGGGACACATGACCAAAAACTCTGCCAGTTCGATAGAAGACATCAATAAATCAATTGATGAGTTTGCAAGCGGATTGAACTCTTCTCACATCAGCAAAAAAAGCTCAAGACCTGAGTTCAATGAAGCTTTGGCAGAGGAGAGCTCAGATAGAGAAAGTTTATCAGAATCACAAGACGATTTCAATAGTAATCAACCGGACGAGCCGCAGAACCAGAGTAAAGAATCAGTTGTCACTGATGGAGTGGCACATGATAATAACATAGAAGCTCTATCTGATGAAGAAGGTTTTGCGGACGCAGAAGATCCAGCGGTTTTGGATTCACAAGTTTGTCTGCCGAAAGATGCTAATTTGGAAGTTGGAAGCTCAGAATTTACCGATTCCGCGTCAAACATACCCGACTTGAGAATTGCAAGTGCGAATATTCCAACTCCGGAAACAGACACAGAAGGATCGACTCATGCGGCTTCAGAGGCGGAAGTCAAAGAGACACTGCCTTCGTTTGTTCCAACCCCTGCTGATTATAGATCAAGTTTCCTTGAAGGATGGACTCCAGGAGGATCGGAGGATGTGAGTGCAGACTTTGTGTCTTCTGGTGGGTTTGATGAGACCAATTCGCTGGTTGACTCATCTTTGGAGCCTAAGGACCAAACTCTCCCGAAAAACTCGAAAGACAGTGCAAAGGACAATACAACCTCGGACGACGATAATGACAATTGTGATACGTCTAGTTTCAAAAACAGAGACCTGAGTCTGGACAGCGACTCTGTGGTCAACGCCAATGATGAGGGCAGTGGAGGTTACGACAGATTTTCGTGGCAACAAGATGATGACCGGTATTCTTTTCTACAAAACGATGATACCGGCCGCGGTCCAGCAAATTCGTCGATTGCATCGGACGAAGAGCGGGATATCGATTCTGCTGAAGAAGCTCTAGATAACTATAGGAACAACTTTGTGAGGCAAAACACGAGAGACACTGTAAGGACTCAAGCGGCAAGTACAATGGCGCCGTCTGTATACGGACCAACGCCATTTGGAAGAAAAGCAGAATCCACCAGCTCCTTCGTTTACACCAATCCTTACGAGCAAAAACGGGTCTCATCATACCAAGTAAAATCGATGATACCCGACGATATAATGAAGAGAGACTTCATCAAGGAACCGATCAGAGAGACTTCAAGTGATGATTTCCAGTTTGGGAAGTCTGAAATTATTGGCACCAGGCATGTTTCTGATCCTGTGAGTATTGAAGAAAGCGCAAGATCAGGAAACACTGCGACAGGAGCAACTCCCGTTGTTCCCAGCTTTGATCTCAAAAAGACGATGCAACTTCCTACAACAGAGCAAAGACTGGAAGCTCTTCGAAAACAGCGGCAAGAATTGACTGAATTTGACACGGGACTTACGTCGTATCTACAACAGACCACCAAACTTGGCTCCGTAACGTTCAATACTATTGACTCACAGCTGGGTCCCAACGCACTCAATGCCTACAAAAACTCGGCTAACTTTCACCATTCCACCGCCAACTCGACGGCTGAGCTGGCCAACGATTTGTTGAGGACTTCATCTGTTATCAAGAAGAAGGGAAGAAACTTGCTACGCAAAATCCACCTGAAATAGGCCATTATATACCATTTGTCACTTATATTTTACGCGCGTATTTGAACAACGTCTCCTCTGAGAAGATGCGATCTATTATGGTACATAGTGAAAGTAACCGATTGAAACTCCACGATGCTTTGTAGGAAAATGTATTCTGCAAGTTGAGTTTTCGTGCTGAGCCATCGAGACTGTGGGCTATCAGGTGCGTTTTGCTCGAAAAGGATACTTGAATATATTTTCAGATACCTGAAATTCGTCTCGCTCAAGGATCAGTTCATTGCTTTTTCGTCAAAAGATCAGAACCAACAGTCCTCACTTGCTCATCCATCAGCTCCCGAACTCTATGACAACCTTCGATTCCCAAACTGATAAGTCTTTCCAGCCTATCAAGTGGCAGTTTGTCCTCGCACAGTATAAGGTTCAGCTTATCAGAGTTCCCCACCACTCCGACAGTGATGAAGCTCAGATCGTTCTCTTCAAGAGTATTAAGGTCCAAAAGCGGAATTTGATCGTATATTCCGACACTGACTGCACTGACGTAATCGTAGAGTGAGATTCCAGCATCAATCAAAGCCAGCGTGATGGCGTTACAAAAACAGGATAAAAGACCTCCGTCGAGAGCCAGTACCATAAGGTTGATATCTATCACTGTTCTTGCGTAGTTCTTTAGTACTATTGTCTTCATGAAGCATCTTTTGAGGATGATGCTGATCTCTTGTAATCTTCTATCGTTTTTCGATCTCTTTTTGCGTTCGTTTGTCGCAAATGCAGGGTAGTTTATATTGATGTTGAGGATTGGTCCAGTTGGGTCCAGTTTTGTTCCAGCGGGTAACGACGAGCTGTGTTCCATCGGCCCTTTCACCAGACATATCACTTTTGAGTTGCCCTGCTGAATGTACGACGATCCGTCAGATGAGTTTGGATGCGTATTGATTTGGCATGTGAACCGGCGAAGCTCATTGAATCTTCGTCCGTCCACTCTTATTCCCTCTGGGGAGTATAACTCGAGTCTACTCATGGCTTGTTATGGTGCGTTGAGAGTTCCAATGATGTCTTTGATGATGCTTTGCGATGCTAACTTGTATGGAAACAACTGTGAATACTTTGAAAATTTTCCAGAGCCTTGTTCAATTTTTCAAACTCACTCAGCCAGCGAAATTGCGAAACAAAAAGACAGGCGGATCAACTGATAAATTTCAAGGGAAGTATAGGCGATACGGAACCCAAGCAAGCCAGTATTTGGTCCTCAGTGGCGAGAAAAGCCACTATAACCTGGTAGCGTAAGCTGTGAAAGAGAGCTGCGCTTTTCAAATGCTGTCAATTGACCCTATTGTCATCCAGAATTTGGGGCTGTATCTGAAGAACATCATTATCTATGTGAATGTGAGTTAGCCGGTGATTTTTTGCTAGTTCCAGCACTTACTAACTGTATTCTTACTACAATAGTATGTCATTGCACTTGTCATCATTGTTCCATACCTCGTTTTCGTGCTAGGAGACTTGCTGGTTTACCTGATCCGAGTGACTTTCGATCCAGTTTTCAGACTGGTGTCTCACAAACCAATTGCAAAAGAGAGTTGAGTGAGTAACTCAAATATCTTGGGTATTTGCTGAGATGGTGAGGCTACATTTTTGAAATGCCGATTCCCAAACTCCGTCTAGTACCAGGACCCCATTCCCCCCTCCTCCTCCATAGCTTTCCCTTTGTTTCAATGCTTCCAACTCCATATTTATATCCTTCTTTGCTTTATATATCGCTTTTGCTTACGCACATCACACGTACAAATACATTCCAGTGCCCATCGCCAATCCTCAGCCAATTTACAACAGAATATTTGTCGCGCGCAAAACCTACGTATTTGGTTTCGAGCCCGTGGCCGCTCCGCCTTTTACGTGGTTGATTTATCTGTGCATGTATGGGGATGAAGTGACAAAATCAAACTGTGAAGTTTCAAAAAGTGTATTTTTGGGAACTCAAGTACTCCAATTCAGTTGATTTGGCATCAAACCTACGCCACTTTGACACAGATTATAGCCATGAGCGACGAAAAAGAAGAACAGCCGGCAATTGAGTCGCAGGAACCAAGCTTGGAATCCAAGCCTGAAACCACCGAACCTGTTGCCACTAAGGAAGATGCTTTGGTCGAAGATGAGCTCAAAAAAGTGGAACAAGAGCCTGAAAATCCTCCCCCAAAGCCCAAAAGACCTCTTTCACCCGTTGAACAGGCCATCAAAGACCTGAAAGAGGCGTTCCCAACGCTGGAAGACAAGTACATCAAGATGGCTCTTATTGCCTCCCAGGGACAGCTGGATCCTGCGTTCAACGCTCTTTTGTTCCTCTCCGATCCAACATCAGACATTCAGATCCCAACGCCAGAAGCGAGACCTTCGCTTCCCTCTAGGAAATCGTTCGACAGAAGAAGACAAGAGGAATCTGACGAGGCCTTGGCCAAGAGATTGGCTAGAGAGTTCGAGCGTAAGTCTACTGGAGATGCGGCCAGAGGCTCCTCCTCAAAGAGCGGTAAACAACCTCCACCAAGACCAAAGAGAAAGCCTGCTTGGGCTGCTATTTCCGAAGACGATTCTGACGATAACAGTGAGCCCGATATTGTGGATAATATTGTCAAGAATGTGGATGAAGCAAGAAACGTCGTCGGAGGATGGCTCGGAAACATTGCCAAGAAGATCCAGACCGAGGTCAGCAACAACCAAAAACAAGGCCAACTTTTTAGTGCTTTTGGAGGCACCAATAACACTCAGAGCCAGGGATCAAACCAGCCCAGCACTGGGCCCAGAAAGAACTCTCAAACTCCAAGTCTGGACTCCAGAAAGACAAGGCCCGGTATTTCTGCCCGCAATTCCACCACTGACTCTTTGGAAGGACAGGTGAGCGGAATTAGACTGCACGATGCCACTGAGGACATTTACGGAACACCAAAGTTCCAAAGCAAGACCGCCAAGTCGTCCGAACTTCCTGCTGCTCCAACCACCGCTCAGGAGGCCATTTCGGAAGAGAAGACGGCAGAGACGAAGACTTCTGGCAAGTGGGAGCCTCTCGCCAGTGCTCAGCCAGAGCCAATTACTGACGATACATTTTTGGTTGATGATAGTGACGAGGAAGATGAGACCAAAGAGAAGAAATGAGATACTCAAAACGCTTTTCCGGCTCGTTTATATCAATTCTATTACTGAATATTGACTAGCTCTAGTACCCCCCCTCAAATCTTCTCCATGAATCCAGTCTCTTTGTAACATCCATCGGTCATAATAGTCTTGAGGACTCCTTTTAGGAGCTCCACTTGAATGGGTTGAAACGGAATGTTTTCCCCGTCAACTGAAATATACGAGGAATTGGCTCCAATCTTAGGAATCAGCTTGAAGGACTCCACTTTCAAGTGATCCACGTCCGGTTTCCACACGTGTAGACCTTTATCAAGAGTCGTGAGTGCGCCAACGGTCTCCAGAAATTTTGTTCTGCCATCCATCAACACGACATCGATAGCACCGTCACTTGGAAGTGCTGCTGGGAAAAAGTCGGTATCTTTAGACACAAATGGCATCTTTCCAGCATAGAAGAGCGACAGGTTTTCGGTGTTCTCATCGTCCAGCCACTCCCAGTCACTGTCGTCGTTGTCGGTGATAGAATCACCCTCTGTGTAATACTTGAGCCTGAAGTCGTCTTCGGTGATGTCTCTCTCAGCGATCTGGCTGGCAGAGTCAGCGTGTTGCTTGTAGAACTTAGCCAGCTCTCCCTTGGTCTTTGTAATGTATTTGAAAGCAATGGAGCATGGGTACGTCGTTCTACTTAGAACACGTTGAGTGACACCCAATGTAAATCTGATCTGACCAATTGCCCTCATCCACTCTGTGCCAATGTCAGCGTCTGCTATAATTCCATAGGTCTGCGTAAGGAAGGACAATCGCACCGGATTATTTTCAGAACACACAGCCATCAAGTCGGTTCTCACCACCTGGCCTTTGATAATCTCTAAAGTAGCCACAGACGGCTCCAGCGTCCACAGACACGACAAAGACATAGCATTTCCAGACCCTGAAGGTGTCTGGGTGATCAGGAGCTTGTTGAACGCCTCAACTCTGTCAGGTCTTTTGTATAGTCCGTTGATCACCTCGTGCGGAATTCCGTCTCCGGAGGCACAGATGATAACGTCGTACTTTTCGAGATCCAAATTCTGGGCCAATTCTGTAGCATGGCCGGAGTACTGTGTTCTGGCCACTTCAATTTGATAACGAGCAGCTTTCAAAATGGGCTCGACATGCTCACGATAAATCTTGTTCGCTTTACCTTGTCCGCTGTGAGGATTGATAATAACCAGAACAGATTTTCCCGGCTGCGATGAGGGATAGGCCTTTGACATGAGCATACTGGTCAGATTAGAGGCAGAAGTCTCGCGTTCATCGTGGATCTCGTCTAGCTGTACTTGTAAAACTCTTGTTGCAGGGACCAAGCTGCCGTTCGGTCCAGACTTTAAGTAAGTCACCTCAACCTCGTCTGTCAAAGAATCAGTATTAGGGCTCACGGGCTCGACCCATAGCACGTTCTTCAGTGCGATATAGTTGCCTCGAGAAACCTCACTGAAGCTCGGATCTGCAGAGCAGCAGGTAAGTCCGCCAGACGGCGTAGTCCCGGACTCGCTGGCACCGGCATCTTTCACCAATAGCCCGTAGGTATCCAATGTTGCACGAACCATCAGGAAAATGATAACTTGTTGTCAGGGCTCAAGGGATCTTGAAAATGGGTTCTGCTGCTTCCTATATAGATTTGACGCGTACAAAAAAGCACCAGCTTTTTTGGGGAAAAACAACCTTGCACAGGAGATTTGAACTCGTCTGAGGATCGGATAGACACTTCAAACACAGTATGCACGCACGAATGATCAGCAGCGGCACACTCCCCACTAACGTATCTCCTCGGTCAAGTTTCCGAATCGGACCGATGCCAAAAAAAAAAAAAAAAGATTCTAGCTGAAAAGCTAAAAAAACCGTCAGCTGCAGGATTTGAACCTACGCGGGCAATGCCCAAAAGATTTCAAGTCTTTCTCCTTAACCGCTCGGACAAACTGACTAGTTGTGATAACTTTGATATCTAAACGACTTCGTTGACTAGTGAAAACATACAACAACTCGAAAACACTTGAGCTTGCAATTCCTATAACACCGTTTCGAGTCATACTTCATCAATTATATTGCCTATATAATGGCTTGTCAGCCTGATTATCAGAAAAAGCAAAAGCAAACATAATACATATCAATGCAGCGTGGGTATGTATATCTTCCATTGTCCATGTTATAATTTGGTCATTCTTTCTTCAAATCCTGGTATAAACAGCCTGTTGAAACTCCGTAAAACCTTCGAAAGTCGATGACGGGGCCGGGTACCGCTGGAAGAGCTTCGTTTTCTTGCTCTTGATCGATCCTGGAATCCGCGTGTAGAACTCGGTCGGGATCTTGTTCTCAATAGAGATTGAGCTGGTTTGGAAATCCAAGCTGATTTCTGGCTCTTTGGATATCTCGTAGTTGATGAAATTGAGCCAGTACTCTTCAAACTCGGCATCAGTCATTGCGTTGGTCTTGGTGGCTTTCAAGAAACTGTGCAACTCATCCAATGACAATTCCTTTCCATCCCGACGGCGCAACAAATTCATTGTGTACTCTGTCAGCAGTCTAAGTTTCTCAAGCCTCAACTCATCATACACACAGGACTCGGTGTTGGGCACTAGACCAAACAAAGAATACCATGGCCTTTGCAGAGCGTACTCGCTCTGACATTCGATTTTAGATTCAGGATAGCAGATGGCATGTTCAGGGCATCTGACGCACTCAGGCTTGAGATTTTCAACTAAAAGCCTCTCGAACGCTTGGACATATGGTCTGACAGAAGAGTTTTCAGACAGGTTGCTGACCAAACTGAATGGCTCACTTTGTGTCCCGCAATACCCAGCTTTCAAAACCATCTGTCTGTACGCTAATCCAAACACTGTGCCAGAAAGTACTAGAATCACTAGCAAACCCTTACTCAAGGCCTTCCGAAAGCTGTATGAAGAGTCAATTTTTGAAGTTTCAACAGCCACAACCTTTTCTGTCTCAATATTCGAGACCACCTCGTCAACATCAGTTTTACCCTCGTCACCGGATTCGGAAAGAGTCAAGTCAATTGTTTCAGTCTCTTTCTCGCTGTATTCCATGCTTATACTTCTAATTGTTCGATCGTCATCGTTGAAGCTCTCAAGCGAAAGGCTGCGCGTGGGCCCTGTAAAGGTCTGCGGAACTGCATTAGGAACATGGATAGACTCACTGGGTCCTTCTTGCATGATCAAGCACTCTTGTTTCACTTGCTCCACTTTCTCCAACTTCATACAGGATTCTAACTCAGAATCTTTTTCTTCGGTTACGTAGTCCGACAAGATTGATTCAACTTCAGTTGTAAGCGCACCGCCGATGCTCTCTGCAATATCAAAGGAGCTTGAGTCGGAAGCGGCTTCTTGTTCGGGATCACCACTAGTCTCAGCAGTCGCCTTTTCCAAGACGTCTTCTTTCACCTTTTTGATTTTCTGTTTCTTGCTAGCTTTCTTGATTTTCCCAGATGGATCTGATTTGCTATACTTTTCTAGTATCTCACTGGCTCTTTTTTTCTTGGCAGGGGTGTTATTACCACTACTCAAGCGCAACAGGGCAGAGGAAACGTCTGGACTGTTCTCCTTGAAAATTTCACCTTCAAACTTTTCTAGCTTCAATGGTGACTCCGAAGGAGTCCGAGACTTTTTATTGTAGTTTGTTGAGCTGATTCTGCTCGCAGACGGAGATTCAGCATCATCGGAAACAGCCGAATCGTTCGATGCATCTCTGGTCCTCCTTAGGGCCTTTCTCCCCTTTTTTTGAGCGCCATCTTCCAATTCTCTTTTCAAAGGAAGCGTAGAATCTACTTTTGGGGGCGATTTTTGTGCTTCTGCGGTCTCATGCGACACGACAGGTGATTTTCTCTCAGTAGGAGTCTTGCGCCTTTGTTTCTTTGTTTCCTTTGCCCCTTGTCTCGTTTCTTTATCACTGGCCACTTCGATATCGTCAACAGGTCTATCTGCTGCTTTTTGGTGTTGTTCAAGCAGTTCATTTGCATTCTGACCGATATTTTCATGGAAAAGTTTCACCAACTCGCTCTTTTTAGCCGATGACGGGTAGTGCACGTCATGATCGAGCAAAATCGATCTCAGTTTCGGAACTGTAAGCTTGTTGGGATCAAAACCAGAGAGGAGATACTCTCTTTCATCCATGATGTGAAGACTTATTGAGGCAAGGAAAGAATTGGATGAAGATGAGAGTGGAACGGAATAACCCTTTTTCTTGTTCCCCTTTGCCTCATCTCAGTTTTGTTTATGTTTTGAATTTATTGATGTATTAATGACCACCATCTTATTCTGGCAGATACAGGTCGTGTACTGATTATCTCTCTCCTTTTTTTTGTAAAAAAATTTTTCCACAGAAATATATTGAAGGGTGTTAGAAATGAAAAATAAAAGTAGAACAAAAAATAGCTGCGTAGAGTCACAACGAATTTGCGTCAGCAGACTTGTTTTATCTCAAAAGGTGATTGTGTACTGACTGTCAAGTTGCATAATAGCTTTTTTTTGTATCGATAAATACCAAAGAAGACGACCAACTGAAAATGTCCGATCAAAACCAGCAACAATACAACCCTGACCAATTGTCACAGGACTTCCAGCAAAAAGCACAGCTGGGAGATCAGGGGGGATTCGATCCGAGCGCAGCTCCAACTTTTGTTCCAGGCCAGCAATCTTTTGGTCAATATGGCCAGCAGCAATTCTCTCAGTATGGCCAGTACGGCCAATATGGCCAGTATGGACAACAGCAACAATTCGGCCAGTATGGGCAACAGCAACAAACTGGTCAATACGGTCAGCAACAAGGCTACCAGGGCTACAACAACTACAACCAGAACTACAACCAAAACTACAACAGGAACGGTTTCAACAACAATTTCAACCAGAGACAGACGTATGGTCAACAGCAGATACCACAACAGTCTCAAGCACAGAGCGGCCAATTGTCTCTGGAAGACTACCAAAAGCAGCAGCAAGAGAGTCTTAACAACCTGAACTCCAAGCCAAAGAAGAAGCTGGTGTTGAAGGTGGGGGGTAGCAGCACCGTGAAGGTCCCTGTGAAGAAGACCGAGGCTAAGAAGGATGAACCAAAGGAAGAGCCAAAGAAAGAAGAGCCAAAGAAAGAAGCACCGAAGGAGGAGCCAAAGAAGGAGGAGAAACCAAAGGCTGTCTCTGCTCCTGCTGCTCCAAAGAAGGACGATTCCTCCAAGGCTACGCCTGCCGCCGCTGCTGCCGCCAAGAAGGACGCTGCTGCAACTGCTGATGCTCTCATCAAGGAGCAGGAAGACCAGCTTGATCCCTCTATTCTTAATGACATGTTTGGAGGAAAAGAACACATGTCCATCATTTTTATGGGTCACGTGGATGCTGGAAAGTCCACTATGGGAGGTAACATTCTGTACTTGACTGGAGCTGTGGACAAGCGTACCGTTGAGAAGTACGAGAGAGAAGCCAAGGATGCGGGTAGACAGGGTTGGTACTTGTCTTGGATCATGGACACGAACAAGGAGGAGAGAAACGACGGTAAAACCATCGAGGTTGGAAAGTCATATTTCGAAACAGACAAGAGACGTTACACCATTCTTGATGCGCCAGGACATAAGTTGTATGTTTCTGAAATGATTGGTGGTGCCTCGCAGGCTGATGTGGGTATTCTTGTGATTTCTGCCAGAAAGGGTGAGTACGAGGCTGGTTTCGAGAGAGGAGGACAGTCTAGAGAGCACGCCATCTTGGCCAAGACTCAAGGTGTCAACAAGTTGATTGTCGTTATCAACAAAATGGATGACCCAACTGTGGGCTGGTCTGAGGAGAGATATACCGAGTGTACCACCAAGCTTGCCTTGTACCTCAAGGGTGTTGGTTATCAAAAGAACGACGTCACTTTCATGCCTGTTTCCGGTTACACTGGTGCTGGTCTCAAAGACAGAGTCAATCCAAAGGACTGCCCATGGTACAGTGGTCCATCTCTCTTGGAGTTTTTGGATGCCATGCCTCTGGCTGCTCGTAAGATCAACGATCCATTCATGTTGCCAATCTCTGGTAAGATGAAGGATCTTGGTACTGTTGTGGAAGGTAAGGTTGAGTCTGGACACGTCAAGAAGGGCCAGCAACTCATTGTCATGCCTAACAAAATGCAAGTGGAAGTTTTGACCATTTACAACGAGACTGAAGCTGAAGCTGACACTGCTTTCTGTGGTGAACAAGTTAGATTGAGACTCAAGGGTATCGAAGAAGAAGAGGTTTCTACTGGTTACGTTCTCTCGTCATTGGCTCACCCTGTCAAGACTGTGACCAGATTTGAAGCTCAAATCGCTATTGTCGAGCTCAAGTCTATCTTGTCCTCTGGTTTCTCCTGTGTGATGCACGTCCACACTGCAATTGAGGAGGTCACCTTCACCCAATTGTTGCACAAGCTCGAAAAGGGAACCAACAGAAAGTCCAAGAAGCCACCTGCATTTGCCAAGCAAGGTATGAAGATTATTGCTGTTTTGGAGACCACCGAACCTGTCTGTTTGGAGTCGTACGAAGATTACCCACAAATGGGTAGATTCACGTTGAGAGACCAGGGTCAAACCATTGCTATTGGTAAGGTCACCAAGCTGCTATAAATAGTCGGTAATTAAATCATGATATAGTTTGATGTTTTTGGTTCGAGATTGAGTAGGAAAGTTTTAAGTAGTTACAACGTGGTAATGGGGATGAAAGCCCCAAAATCTGGTTTCAAAATACAAAAAGAGCATTTTTGAATAACTCAACCTACTAATAAGCTCTCAGACTGATCATGAATACCAAGGACTGCAATTGCTTTACGATGTTGGAGCTTTGAAGACACATGCAGAGAGTGTTCTAGCGAATGGATAGCTTCTCTGTGGCTGGAATTTCAAAAGCCTATCAATCATCCAAGTCACAACAAGTCTCAAGTTGTGCGGTATGGCAACAATATCTATGGAATACAATGTATTCTCTCATCAATTGGCAGCCTGGCCGAGTGGTCTAAGGCGTCAGGTTAAGGTCCTGGTCTCTTCGGAGGCGTGGGTTCGAACCCCACGGCTGTCAATTTTTTACTTTTTCAAATCACGATCATGACGACTGATTGATCAGCGAACTTCCAGCTTGTTAATAAGCGAAGGCTTTTCGCAAGTGGTCTTATGTTCGTGCTCCAACGCCCTTTTTGAAACTCTGATCATCCCTCGTGCTCAGAGTTGATTAAAGAAACTGTTTTTCTTATCTGCCAGGTAGCTGAGGTAATCGCACTTGAATATTTTGGTGACGCGTAATCGCGATACGTACGCGTCAGCTAATATTTGCACAAAGGATAAGGGTGACTGATATGATCGTCTTTGATGCTACTCAGGTATACAGCCCATTACCATTGAAATGCTTCGGATGACTCCTTGATATGGTCAAACTATCCCTCTCTCCCCTCGTAGCCACCAATGTTATGCTTACACTGACACACTCCCTAATCCATATAAACAGAACTACCGTGAGAAGCAGACATGAGCTTTCTGTATTTGAGACATGCCACTTAGTCATCGCGCTTCGGAACGCACAAAACTAGACAGGTCGAGAAAGAGAGCATCAAAGGAGCCAATTGAACAAGTGCGATAATCATAAAAGCAAAATCTGGCCTCGAGGCCAGTACCTCAATAATACATGCGAGTGATCGGGAACAGCCTGAACCCGATCTGAAAATTTTCCTATTTTGAGGGTTGTTTCCCTTGATGCCTTAAACAAGCACGATAGACACTTGATAGCACCCTTCCGGTATATCATTTCAAGGGTTCGGAAGACATTCGCTGGCGATGAACAGTATGATTTGTTCTGCTATTCCCGCTGCAGCCTGATTGCCACGATTAAACAAGGTGACTAACTGGGTTATGCGTGAATGATCGGAGAGTTTCTCCAAGCCGGCTGATATATTCGCAAGTAAAAGCATAATAACCTCATGATGATTCCGCTATTTCTGAGCCCGTGTTGTGTACGTCTACAATGCGATAACGTAAAGCCGAATACAGGCGGGAAAAGTCAGACATGAGACGAAGCCAAAATGAATAAGCACCTACTTGCCAAATATCAAAAAGAGCTACCAGATAAAACAAACTCAGATGCAACTGCAAAATAAGGCCGCTATCCAAATTGAACAAAACCCTCAGCTTTTGCGGAGTGAGAGTAAACTTTGAAAGTTATATGACTCGTTTGTCGAGGTTCATCTCTCAATTGGCGTTGTTGAAGATGGGTCAATAGCTCAATACATAATGAGGTTTGGTTTCCTCCCAGCCAACTTGGTATACTTTCTAGGATACCAATGCCATCTGAAAAAGCTGTGAGTGTTTTAAAAATGAATCATTGTCTCGTCAAGGATTTGGAAATGATCCACGTGCACGAAAGTGACATGTGCTTGAGCATAAAAGCTCAACTTCAGGCGGAATTGATAGTGAAGTTGTCCGACCTGCAGTTTACAGAGAAGAAAGGACATGGGAGAAGGGAGCGTTGAGAGCAGATTCTCTCAAATACATTTTCATATTGAGAGCCAGAGTAAAGCTGCTTTGTGACAGTCATTATGTTTATCTGCGGAAGCTGGCCATATCATGAAGGATGAATACCATGAGAAAGGCGAAAACGTCTCGTATGAACTGCTGATCAGATTCAATGGAGTTTTTCGGAGAGAATTTGGAGCATAGAGGAAAAGCTTGCAAAGATTCAAAGAGGTTTGCTAAGCAATTTGAAACGGAAGATGGACGATTCAAGCCCCAAATGGGACAGTGAGAACTAATTCAAAAGAACAGGTTTCGCCAGACGTTTCTCGGGGCCAATTTAACGACCGCTCAAGGCAGTGGAGAATCCTCACATCCTGCAATACCTCAATGTGAATTACATGAACACGAGCTCGATGAGACGGATAAGATCTTTCGGAGTTCGATGCCACCATGAGGTGTCCATTTCACATATTGCTTCAACAAATTCTTGCAAGCCAGGAAAGAATGACAAGCGCTATGACGAGAGCGGTGAATCATATTTCTTGGTTGCTTCCCAGACTCTTACCCGAGAAATTCATTCACATATGCATGTGATATTCTGATACTTATCATGGTCGACTTCAGCGGTGAATTTTGACAGCCTTGAAAGGTACCCTTTGAAAGCCCTATGAAGCTTTATTCACTTATGATCGCTTTGCAGTGTTACCGATCGGTGCACATGTCCATCTCAATTGACGAGAATACATATCCTCTTTCCATTGAGAAGTAGGGAATTGGTGCCTTGGAGAGGCGTCACTGAACATGTGAAAGTTTAAGGGTCCGGAGGATTTCAGTTTTCAAATCTTGAAGCCTAAAGATCATGCCAGACTCTCACTTGCTTTCAGGCCCAAATTTGTCTCAACTGTTGAAGCACACAGAGTTGTGGGGAAGCTATGAAACTTAGCTGATGATCATGGGTATTGCAAACCCGAAGGTGTGAGCTACGGTATTGATGCGGATCACTTATAACTCAAAAACTCAAAGATCCGCTTTGAATTCGCTTCGGTGTTTGGAGACACGTGTGTGAGGGCGGAGAATAGTCCGTGATCCTGTCGGAAGCTGACGATCGGGTTGAACAGTACTTTGAATAAATGAAGCTCGAAAGGGCGACGAAAGATGAACACTATTCAACAGATCAAAACTTTTGGAACAATTTTGAAAAATGTCCCTGCTCAGGATTGTTGAGGCTGACAGGTAAAAAATACTTCGAAGAACAACGCTGATGAAAGATGAAATGGTTTTGAAAGAGCCGAGTCCATTTTGAATGACAACGATGATTGGAAATCGCCTAACACGGCATCGCTCGACTTCTCTGATCTACAAAAAAACCTTGACTAATGCTTATTATAATGTACAAAAGCGAACATAGGACGGGGCAAACAATCTACCGCATCGTACCAGCTACAAGATAACACACCTCCTCTTCTTCTTCTTCGGAGCTGTCTTGGGATTTGTTTTCTTTGAGACACTTGGCTGTTTGCCAGCAGCCGGCCGGTCCAAACCTGCTGATCGTCTGCCAGGTGTGGTTTTGGACTCAGTCTCAGTCTGTCCAGCCGTTTCGGGAGCAGTAGCAGTGGCAGCAGGAACAGACACCTGTGCCTCTCTCCTGATGATTTGTCTCACGACATCAATGAACGCATCCTCCACGTTCATCTTGTACATTGCAGAGGCCTCGTAAAACGGTGTCTTGTTCCAGTTTTTCGAGACCTCTATTCCGTCTTCGGGCGTCACCTCTCTAGCGTTGGTCAAGTCGCACTTGTTGCCTACGAGGACCATTGGGACGTTCGTAGAGTCCTTGATTCTCATCACTTGTTCTCTGATCTCAAGCAATTCTTCCAGCGAGCTTTTGTCGGTGACCGAATACACCAGGAGAAATCCTTGACCGGACTTGATGTAGAGTTCTCTCATGGCGGTGAACTGAGCCACTCCTGCAGTGTCGAGGATCTCCAAGTTGCAAGACCGTCCATCCACTTCTATTTCCTTGGTGTAAGAATCCTCTATTGTGGGGTCATAACTCTCGATATAGATACCTTGCACAAACTGGACCGTCAGTGAGGACTTTCCAACACCACCAGCACCCAAAACGACCAACTTGTAATCTTTCCGACTCCTGTTAGTGATCAGCTCGAACGTGAAATGATAGTAATTCACACTTACCTCTCATTCTCCTATGCTATATGCCTCAGCAACTTGTTTATCTATATGAGCTGTGCGGATGCTCAACCCTGGGTTATCGGAACTTGGAGACTTTTGTGTCCTTGATATAACTTTTTGCAGCCTCTCCTCGTCTCACTACTGAATGCGGAAAATTCAGTATTTTGTCACCTGTGATATTTTTTTTGCACCTCTGATTTTTCCATTCCCCAAAAGAGGATAGTTGGAGGTGGAGAAAGGGATGGGAAAAGGCATTTTAGATCATTTCGGATATCTCGTCCACTCAAAGTTTGACGCCAACGACACTTGGGAAACGACTCTACCAGAAGAGGCAGTGAAGATTGTGAAGGTTAAGATCTGAGATTTGAGTGTAATAGTCAGCTCCCGTGCGCTAGCTTGCATAAATGCTTACATAATCTTCAAATTTCTGTCAATTTTGTACAGGGTACCTCCTCCCCACTGCCAAAGATACCGAAATTATTCTGCATTATCTTTGTTCAAAACGATCACTAATTCATCAATCAATAACACAATCCCGGCAATAACCGTCACCCACAAATTACATGGACTTGGTGAAGAAAGCAATATGGGGCCCAGACCCTAAAGAACAATACCGGAAGTGCCAGGCTGCGCTTAGGAAAAACAAGAGACAGTTAGAGCGACAGATACAGGATCTCAATAATCTGGAGAGAAAGACAAAGAGTCTGATAAAAAGCGCAGTGAAGAAGAATGACATGAAGTCAGCGAGATTGTATGCTCGTGAGTACCGCAATGTGGCCAAAACCAACGAAAGATTAAACGTCTCCAAAGCGACATTGGAATCGATCGGAATGAAGTTGAACGAACAGCAGCAAATGATCAAGTTGAAAGGATCAATGCAAAAGTCTACAGAGATTATGAAACAAATGAATATGCTCGTGAAATTACCACAGATGAGCCAGACGGTGCAAGAGTTGAGCAAAGAGCTGATGAAAAGTGGGATCATCGATGAGATGGTGGACGATATCATGGAAGCAGACGAGCTGCTGGAGGACGAGGAGGAAGAGGAGGAGATTGACTTGGTGCTCAAGGACATCTTGGGAGAGGACAAGGAGGCCGGAAACAGCAAGCACGAGGAAGTTGCTGCTTTGCCAGATACCATTTCTTCGCCTGTCTTGGAGCCTGAGCTAGAGAACGACGCCGAGGACGACGAGATGCTGGCCAGCATGAGACAAAGATTAAACGCTTTACAGGAATGAGAGAGTGTACAACTAATGAGCGTGTTTCTACGGGCCGACAGAAACCAAACAAATAGCTCTGGCTTGCCGCTGCTAATTCTTTTTTCTCTTTCGTACCATTTTGCAGTAATACTAATAAACTCTGTAAACATATTGTGACGATTAAAAAGAAAAAGAGAGAGATAAATAGTCCAGTTCAAAGCTCTTCAGATATTGTTCAACCACCAATGAACTCCAAAAAGAGTTGTCAAGTAAAAAAAAAAGATTAACAGTGTCCGTCTAGAACAGTAGGACCGAGGATCCGATTAGGATCAGCGCACCCAACAGCGACCAAGCTTCGCCAGTAGTTTTTCCCCCGCCATTTTTGACGTTGAAACGAGTGGAATTTTGGTACTGGTGGAACAGGTCGTCCACTTCCAACATTCCAGTGCCAGAATTCAAGTCATAATAGCTTGAATTCCCGAGCTCTGTGTCGAAGTAAGTGGAGTTCCGGTTTTTCGAGCCAGCAAAGGCCGGTTTTTCGTCTGTCCGCACAGCATGGCCATCGTACATAATCTTGGTAAGAGTGGTGGATGTTGGTTGGGGTTGCGGCAGAGAATCTGTTGTGGGGGGCGTCGTGGGAGCAGCTGTGGTGGCAGCAGCTTCATCGAGCGGGTTGTACATCGGCGGGCTTGGGGCTTTCAAGTCCGCAGGAGCGACGCCTGAGTCAAGAGAAACTGGAACAACTCTCTCTGCCCTCTCGGCTTCAAGAAAGGGGAACGCTGTTTCGCTTTCACTCTCCTTATGGTTGGACTCAGGGTTTTTGTCAACACTTCCAATTCCAACAAAAAAGAATTTGTCAGTTCCAAATAACTTGTCACTACCTCCATCGCAGTCATCGTCATCTTTGTGCCAGAAGGGGAAGTTGTTGGCCGAGGCAGCATGGTAGTGGGTTCCAGACTGACCAGGCACAATCGGCGCAGCTGTCGGATCTGAGTAAGCATGGTCAACATCGTTCTGAGGATCAGCACCAGCACCAGAACCAGTTTCAGCCTCATACCCCTCGCCTGCTCCCGCCTGCTCCTCAGAAGTCTGAGGTTCGTCAAAGTTCAGGGTTTGGTTTTCCGTCCAATTCTGTGTCTCAGAAGCACCTGTTTCGTCGAGTCCATTCTGCTGGTCTTGGTCAGACTGAACGAGATCGAGGGACTCCTTCTTCACTCCAACAAGCAGAAACTTTCTTGCTCCAAACGGAAAATACTTTTCTTGGGAATCATTGGTACAAGGGAACAGCCAGTCATAGAGATGGCTCCACCCCCATGGGAACCCCATGGCGGAAACATCTTGTTCCTTGATCAGCGATAGTTTCTCTTGTTCTTCCTGTCCTTCGGACTGAGACTGCATCCCAACCCCGATCGAGCTCTGAACGTCAAACACTTGATACCCCATCCCAAGTGGCGGGGCGGTCCCATCGATATCCACAACGCCGCCAACGCCGCCGACCTGAGAAGCTGTGACTCCGGTCTCTGTCTGGACTAGCTGTGGAATAAGAAACCTCTCCTTCGAAGGGGACAGCCACTCGGCAAATACTATGGTCTCTTGAGAGTCCAAGTGGTTATAGTTCTCGATGATTTCGACAATTTGCTTTCTTGTGCTGCTATCCAAGTCGCTAAACGCCAGAACGTCTCCCGCACCGACACTAACTTCGGCAAGCGCAAATGAGGCTAAGAAAATGGTTGATATCCACCACCTCATATTATAAGAGAAATTTGTAGCTTTTTCCAGCATAAGCGATGATTATGTGTAGTCTAATGGCCAATGAAACTCTTTTGAATCATGTTCGAGATGTGTATGAAAAGACAAGATTCAGGTTTTTCATGCAAGTATATCACAAAATAGACACAATTTTTGTCAAAAAACGGGTCCTGCTACCATCTGTTTTGAATAAAATTTGTGCTAAACGCTATCAGAATACCGCCGCGGAGCCGCAAAGCCACGAGAAACTTTTTTGTTATTAAAATAATTTTTTTCTAACGGTTTTTGCAATCTCGAAAAACGGTTTCGCTACAACGTTGTGTCTGTCAAGCACCACAGGAGCACCCGAGTCGGACGACACGCAAAGCTCTTTGTTCAGTGGGATAGACCCTAATAAATCCACTCCCAATTGCGTTGCCTCGGTGAGAACTCCTCCATGGCCGAACAAGTGCTCTTCATGATTGCAGTTGGGACAAATGAATACAGACATGTTCTCCACGAGCCCTAAAATCGGGATGTTGACCTTCTTAAACATAGAAATTCCCTTTTTGACATCCAACAATGCCAAATCCTGACTCGTCGACACAATGACAGCACCATCTACTTTTAGCAGCTGACTCAGAGTCAGCTGCACGTCACCGGTTCCAGGAGGCATGTCCACCACCAAGAGGTCCAAATTTCTCCAGGACACATCGAACAAAAGTTGCTGCAGTGCTTTTTGAACCATCAACCCACGCCAAACTATAGGACTGCTGTCTGAAGGGATCAGGTAGCCCATGGACATTGTCTGAATTCCATAGTTCACGAGCGGGACCAGTTTCCCGTCTTGTGTGAGTCTTGGCTCACCTTTCAAATTCAAAAGCTTGGGAATACTTGGTCCAAAAATGTCCGAGTCCAGTAAACCGACATTGAGGCCTTGCTCTCTTAGGGCCAAAGCAAGGTTGGCAGAGACCGTGGATTTCCCCACTCCACCCTTTCCAGAGGCCACCAGCAATATTTTTTCAACGCCTTCCAGCTTGCGCTTTGTGACGAGCTTGGAAGCCGGTTTCGTTTTTGGGAGTCCCTAAGTCCAAGAAGCTTGTCAGTGATTACACGAACATACAGGATGATTCCGTTCTCTTGAAATTTACTTACCAGTGGGTTACCATGAGAACGCGATTTTTTTCCGGAGTGAAAGGCCCTGAAGAAGCATTGTCTGTAGCCGAACATTGATTGTATTCGCCGACTATGCGCACGAAAAGATATCATAACGTACGACTTTAGCTTGACTGAGGGGTAGAAAACACTATCTGGAGCTAGAAATTTATGAAAAAAATCTGTCAATGTAAGATTTGTGTCACTTGCGTTATTCAATAGGAAACCGATCAAGTGTGTTTTTTTAAGCTTTTTTTTGGATGTACATACTCACATTTTGAAGTCCCCTTTCTTCGAAATGGCTCATATACCCAAAGGTAGCTCCAAAAGAATTTTTGTACTGGAACTTCTTCACTAAGCCATTGATGTTTGCTTGTGTACGTGCCGGGTGTAGCAAGACTAGTCTTGCTCGGGCGTCGCAGAAGTGCCGCTTTAGCTTGTCGGGGATAACGAGATCTCAGTCCGATTCAACGCATCAGCTACTGGACCTTCTGACAGAGACCAAAGCCAACTTTGCGAGCGATAGATATATCAATGAGAAGGTGGACAACTTGTTAGGTATAGTGCCTGAAAATGCTGATTCTCGCGCCTTTGAACCGCGTACCATCAGAGTAGGTGTGGTTCAGTCGAAGCAGATTCCGGCAGGACTCTTTTTGGATACGATTGTTTGCGATCCAATGGCCACAGACCAAAACTGGTTTACTGAGCTCAAAAGAAGACATGAACAAGACGGTAGTAAAGTCGAATTGACCTACGGAGACGTTTTTACAGAGCCAAAGCCCAATGTTTTTTTGGTTCCCGCCCCAATATTGAACAAAGACCTACGTGTCATACAGAATGAGACTGTTGGGGATAACAGCACCAAAGACTCACTCAACAGACAACTCTTCAATGACATTGAGCTAGTCGAGGTCTCTACTGGCGAGAATGGATCTTCCAGTGCCTTCACGAACAATCAGGTAATCGAAGGAGCCCAGAAGATCGGGCTCGTCAAGGCCCAAAAACCGCCAAGCAACAACTGTCACTTGTACATATACATCAAAAAAAGACCAACAGAGAGCTTAGAAAAAAACAATTATCCTTCGTTGACACTGTTGGACGATCGAATTGAAACGGTAGGCTCCAACTTCAAGACGTCTGGATCTGCAGATGCAATCACTGTGGATCTAGACAGAGCCAGTCTAGCCAATGAGCTTTTGATGGAGTCACCATCTAACGTTTCGCAATACTTGGATCTAATCAAAGATTCAAGAGTCAACTCATTTTTGTTCACCTTGAACAAAGAGACAAGTGGACACAGAGCTGCTATTCTTCTTTTGCGCTCGTTACTCGAGGATATAGATCGCGCCATCAAGAGCAACTACAAGCCAGATCTCGTTAAAAAGGCAGACTCCCTTAGACAAGAGATTGACCAGTGGTCGCAGCTTTCCCACTTCGAGTTGCAATCTAAAATTACCCCGTATCTGGAGAATATCCTGATTCAGAGGTTCAGTAAAGTGACGCAAATCTTCCCCAATATAGATGATTTCGACCTGGTTCTTTCGAGGTACTTGTTTGACGAAGAGATGGAGATCCAGAAATCTATGTTCAATTTCACCACTGTGAAGTGCCATGGCTCTCTACTGGAGTCTACGGCGAAGTTGAATTATCTGGAGGGAAAAATCGACTCGTTGCTTCCAAAAGACTCGGTGTTGGAGCCAACATCAACGTCCAATCCAATTTTGGAGCTCAAACAGACGGTGATGAATGAACAGCTTCCCCAGTTGCAGTCTAAGATCAACAAGGTCGTTCTCTCAAACTTGATCAACATGAACCTACCCGTCTTTGCTGTTGCATCTGTGGGGCACATCATCGACTACATTGAAATGAACACGGCTGTCGCTCTTGTTGTGTTCAGTTTTGCGCTGTCTTTCAACAACATTTCAAAGGCTGTGTACGGTCTACTGACAGAATTCAAAAACTTCTACATCGACAAAATGCGTGTGTCCATAGACAAGAGTCTAATCCAGCTCAACAACCGGCTGCGTAGCAATGTTGAGGCCGTTGGTCTGGACCAGCAAAACAAGATCAAGAATTTCGAGGATCTCACTTTTGCCCTAGACCAACTGGAGAAGACTGAGGCGCAATTAGAAAAAAATAGTGGACTTACAAGGGTTGAGGAGAAAAACCCATGAAGAAAATTTGCTGGGTTCATGATGCAGTGGGCCAACATTACATAGCTCGGACTTCTCAAATTCTTGCTAGGCTCAGATATATGTGTAAATTGTATAGAGCTCGCGTGCACCGCCACGAAAAAAAAGCCACAATCAGCCCTAGTAATAGATACCAAGATGAACTCGTGCTAAATTTGTTGGTGTTATACGATATAAACGAACAAACGAGACCACGTTGAGGTTATAGCCCCACTTCAGTAGTGCCCGGGCGGCAAGTCCGGTCGGCCCACAAAGTCGGTGGGTCCGCCAACGCGTCTCGCTTCTACACACCACCACCACAAAAATGGCAATTTCGCAATCGCCGGTCGCTTCATGTAACAAGATGCCGAAAATTGTATCATCGAGGCAGTGCAAGTACTAATAAAGTGGTTCGATTTCACGAGCTAGGTTTTTTTTTCACTGATTGACCGGAGAGGGCAGTCCAAAGCGAAAGCAGAACACCTGTGTTGCCATCGTATAAAATGCAGTCGTTCGCACGTTTGTGAGTGGCTAGTTCACTTGGAAACCTAGACCAACTATTGTCCTCCACTAGTCTACCATCATCTGACAGCTTTTAGCACCGTCGAGCTATACCGTTTTACGGCACAGCCTTTTATTTCTCTCTGCACTGCCTCAATCTGATAAATCCGATAAACTTCAATCTCGGTGAGCGTCAATAATCTGTGTCACAGCCAATTTGTACAGCTGAAAACGCACATTCCCTGCTAAACGAGCACAACGCGAGAGTCTGATCGATTGCAAAACGCCAAAACAACGCGCAACGCTCCACCAAACATTTTGCTAAAAAAGCATTTTGCAGATCTTGATACAAATAAGCTCCAGATTCCTCATTGACCAACTATCAAAAAGGGTTACGTTCCCGTCAGTGCATCACAATTCACCACAATGAGTCTCCTCTCTAGATTATCAAGAAGCCACCACTACTACCGCAACCCTTATGTGTCCCGCGGTCAGAAACTGATAGCTCTTAGCTACCTCTCAATTGGCCTTGTTCTGCCATTTATCTTGCCATTGAAGTACTCATTGAAACCCGAGAAGGATCAAGAGAAGCTAATCTGTCACGGCCATTTCAATAGCAGAAGCGCCTTCAGAATATGAGTGTCACAAATCCTCGACTAGACTCACACTAGAGAGTCCAGCCCTGTTGTTCTATCATACTTCTAGTATTTCGGGTCCTTTTTCTCACATCATTACAGGTTATCATTATTCGGTTTGGCTTTATCGTTTTATTTTCCATTTTTATTATCTCTTATGCCCTCATCTACGTCTGGCTCGTAGAAGAGCTCAAAAAGACTGGGTCTCGTTGTTTGCTCGGAATGAAGTTGCGAACAGACAGTAGATGGGTTTCAACAATTGGTATCATTATTTAGTGAGCTTTCTCACATCCACATTGGAGCGACTTATAATTAATGAATGCACTCATCCCAAAATCACGAATTGCCATGTCAGCGTAGTCTTTCACTCCCCATAACGCAAGTAAAGCGCGTTCTTGAAGTGCTCGTGTCTAATACCAGGCGGCTTGCTCCGTTCGAACGCGTCAAGAGCTTCTCTCACTGTCCATCCTAGCCTCTCTACAAGATAACAGCAGATAAAAAATCCCGTCCTGTTCTGTCCATAGTGGCAGTGCACAGCCACAAACTGACCGGGACCTCTCTCCTCGATTAGCTTATCGAGCACCTCGATAAACCTGGCAATTGTCAAACTGTCTGGAGTAACTTTGGACTCAGTTTTGAATTTCACGTACTTGATTCGCTCGAATTCGGCAGGATCGTAAGCAGGCGCATCAGATCCTATGTCCACGATGGAGTAGATTTCGTGATGTTGCAGCTCAAAATTCTTGGGATTATGCGACGAATCTGTTTGTCTGAGTGTCTTCATCCCAAGAATCGGGGAATCTTTCTTACCTAAAGTGGTCATAGGCTTAGATATGGTTTTAACTTTTTCCCACTTCTCCTCATTCTTCAGCCCCCATTTATCACCGCTGATCAATGCTTTCACTTGCAGAACCCACGCACAGTCGATATTCACGTTCAATTCTTGCACAAACTGGTACACCACTCCCGTCAGATATCGAGGCCTGTCAAGGAAAAGCGAGTGGTTAGCATGTTTGATTTTCTCCAATACAACTTTGTAGTTTTCTTTGACAAGCTGGTGATACAAGGCCTCGCTTTTCTTGAACGGCGTGACTTTGTCGTGGTCACCGCAACATATCATAATCCTAGTCTCCTCTTTAGATTTCTTGATTTTGGAAGCGGCTGATATTAGCTCTTTTTGACTGAAGGGGTGGAACCCATGATAGTACTTCAGAAATACCGTAGAATTGGTATCCAAATTCCATCTTAACTGTGTCAGACGCTTTAACAGGTCGTCTTCTTCTGGGTGGATATAAGAGTTGACTGACTTGGAATGCAGCCCGCCAACCCTGTCATAAAACCGATAGTAATCAAACAGTCGGGGAAAGTACTCACAGGTCGAAAGAAATAATCTAGAAGTGATGGGGAGACTCAGAGGCTCAAAAGAGGGCGGCGCAAGCATTATCAGAGACTCTACCTTGGCTTCTGGGAGCTTGTTGATGAGCTTGACGGACAAATGACATCCCATAGAATGAGAGACGATAATGAAGGTTCGTCTGGGAAATTTTTGCATGAGCATCTGGTACAAAAGATCGGCAATACTATCAGTCGTGAAGTCGTTCCAAGTCATTTTCTTCAGACTAGCCTCAAGCCTATCCAAATCCTCTGTAGGATAATCAGAAAGTCTGTTGAACTCTTCTTTGTTTTTGAGGTTCGGCTTGGAATTACCAAATCCAGGAAGGTCAACACCATAAATGTCAGCGCAGTTTCGGAATTCTTGCAAAATGGTCTCAAACTGAGACAATTGACCTCCCAAACCATGTACGAAGAAAAGTACCGGTAGATTATCAATCTTTTCAAGCTGCTCATGTGCACGCTCTAACGACTTCAAGTCTTCTCTTTGCAACTTTTTAACGCTTCTTTTGTGGAATTCACGCAATGGATGGTCGCTGTAGATCGTATTCAGTGTAATTGAGTCCAAATTGGCGCGTCCCCTGATGGGAAAAGTCTCAATTTTGGAGTATTTTTGCACTATGGGACAGTCATTTGGCTTGAGTTGCAGAATTTCCTTTTCAAAGTCTGTGTAGAAATCATTTTGGTAAAGTCTAACGAGTCCTTGGAAGGTGGTGCGACTAGACTTGTCGTCTTTCTCTTGTAAAGCTCCTAGGGTATCTTGATTGAGGATAGTGTTGGGGCGCGATTGACAGGTGAAAGGGGATGCGGACCTGCTTTCCCTGTCGGTAAGCACAGTAGAAGCTGAAGTTGAGACTGGCTGCATTGTCAGTGTGAGGGGCAGTTGAGAGTGGGAGAGGTTGTGACCTTAGCTTTCTAGTGTACTGCAGATTTTCTATGAGATTGACGACCCTGTGCGGCGCAATAAAATATAACTTTTTGATTCTGATAACCCGCTTACGTAATTGCGACTCTAGTCTGACGTTAGCCGGATTTCTGAGGGAGTGAATAAGTGGGATACGTATTGAAGTGGGCGAAAGAGGGTGAAAGACGGGGTTCACCGTGGGATGGTCGAGGGACGAAGTATAATATGGACTAAGGTAGAGAGATACTGAACAATGTGGGGGTCCTGATTGAGTGATAGCTGACAAACTGATCCCGATTGGGTGTCTCTATGTTGACTGAACAGGAAAAGGGCCAAGACAGGACAGGCAAGAAGGAAGAGTGCAATAATGTAATCGGTCAACCACCATTGATGGCTCCTCTGCACAATGCAATTTCCCGGATGCTTATAAAGCAATTCTACCCATTGACTCTAGAAATAAACAAAAGAATCAAGAACAAAATAAAAACCTCTCAGATAATGGCATTTTGTGAATCCCTTCTGTCTTTTTTTGTGCACACTGGGGAGGGGGGACAATATTAAAAATAATAAAAAAAAAAGACAAAAGGAGGGAAAATCCCTAAATAAACCTTCTTAAACGCTTGGTTTCTTTTACAAATTATCGATCTGTTCAAGCATTTTTCAAATCGACTTCTACAAACAAGTATAACAAGGGTTCAGTTACTGGTGGTTTGTGCTTTGAGTTGGCTTTCAGCGTGGAATTCACTCTAATTATCCGCCCAGAAATCAGCCGCTCTTAAAAAGTCACTTCTGGGAGCGTTGTATCTGATTCGGGTTCCTTCGAAGAAAGCAAATTTGGGACGGTTTTTCAAGCTTGTTTGGTTGTTCTCCATAATGATCAACGCCCAGCCATCCACCATCGAGTCGTCGATGCCTCTGAAAGAGTTTTACCAGGGATCTTCTCCTCTAAAAGGGCAAGGACAGGTTCAAGGCCATCAAAGTCAAAATAAGTCTTGTTTGGTCAACTCGGGTATCCCACTCAAGAGCATGCTCCAGAGATACCGTTCTGTCGGAAATCTTGGTAGCGGGAGTTTTGGAACAGTCATTTTGGCCAAAGTGAGATCTAACGCCATGGTTAGTATTTTCGAAGACATGAAGAAGTGTCCTGGCACTCTGATGGAACCCTTGAAAGACGTCCATAGAGCCAAGTTTGATGTCGTGGCTATCAAGACAATGACCAGAAGGCTGCCGAATTTGGACGACTACTCAAAAGTCAAAGAAGTGAGATTCATCCTTTCTGTCAGGTCTCACCCTTCTTTGGTACAGATCTACGACATCTTCATCGACAAGGAGAGCTACAAGCTCCACATAGTCATGGAGTCCATGGATCAAAATCTCTATCAGTTGATGAAGTACAGGAAAAATTGTCTTTTCTCCCCTCATACTTTGAAAAGCATTCTTTCTCAAATACTCGCTGGAATTCGCCACATCCATCGCCACGGATACTACCACCGTGACGTGAAGCCAGAGAATATCTTGATTATGCAGGCATCCAATTTCTACGGGTCCAAGGAGAATATTCCTCCAAACCGGAAATCCCAGGCTTACGTCATCAAGCTGGCAGACTATGGGTTGGCACGTCAGGCTGAAAACACAAGACCTTACACAGCCTACGTCTCAACAAGGTGGTATCGTTCTCCCGAGATTCTTTTGAGACAAAAGCACTACTCCTATCCTGTCGACATTTGGGCTTTTGGGTGTGTTGCGGTGGAATCTGCCACTTTCTTACCTCTATTTCCTGGCAGCAACGAGCTTGATCAGACTTGGAGGGTTTTGGAAGTGCTTGGATGTCCTGAGAAGAGCGAGCGTGTCCCTCTGGGTGGATTTTGGGACGATGCCCAGAGATTGTCGAGCAGTCTCGGTTTCCATCTTCCAAAGCTTCCAGGAGCCACCATTGAAGAGCTGATTCCGAGAGTTGATCTTCATGAAAAGGACAGGAAGGATTTGTGCAATGTTGTGAAATCGTGCTTGATCTGGGATCCAAACAGAAGAATAGATGTTCACGAGCTGTGTGAGATGGAGTACTTTGACCAGACTCCTCTTCGTGAGCCTGAACAATTGGCCGAAAAGATGAGTCCAACATACACAACACATTCAGAGCTCTTTGGAGACGTTAAGATTCAGAAAAATAGCTCTGAGGTCCATCGTCATAGTGAAAACATCTCGCGCAAATACTGGCGTGAAAGAGGAGCCAATTTGCACCAGTCTCCGACTCAGGCTGTCAATGACGAAAATTTCAATGCCAATACGCCACACAGATTGCGCAAAGTGCCTAATATAGATATGAATGTGTTCAGGCTGACGAAATATGACAAAAGCGCACAAAATGGTACTAATGGAACAAATGGAACAAATGGAACCGAATTTATGCTTGCTGGAGGTCTGAAGAAGGCCGACGAAAACTCTTATCGTGAGGAGTACGTCGAAGTTCCAAGAAAAATGCAGAAAGAAGTTACTCCAATGCAAGAGCATCTGCCATCCAAAATTCAGAATTCCAATCAGTACGAGCCATTGGACTCAAAGGCACAATACCAGCCTGCTCTTGAATCTTCTGAGTACGACAAGCCCGAGCAATCTGTTGAATGGGGCTACGAGGACGAGGAATCAGACTACGCTGAGGAGATCGAGGACGAGGCTGCTGGCCTGATTGATCCTCTGTACATTTCAAACTCGTACAATTTGATTCAACTTGAAGATGACGAGCATCTCGAGAAAATTCCGATTCCTGAGGCTTCATTTGATTCTCAAGTTTGCATAGTGAGAGGAGACGAAAAAGCACAGAATCTCATTGATTCACTCAGCTACGCACTTGATGAGGAGCTCGGCGATTATCACGATATGGTAGGATGTTCGTGGAATGGAAAATGCAGCCAACCTGCTCCTTAATCTATGGTAAAAGTGCTATCATGCTTACAAACTTATATACAACTTTCTGTTTTGCAGCTTAGCTACCCCAGATTTTTTCTAGCTTACTGGAAAAAAACAACTTATGCACATAAAATTTCACATAGGTTCAAATAATAAAATGGTTTATTCTTCGCCGGCCCGACATTAAATTGACTATGTAAACTTACACGTGAACGAAATCGTTGTTTTCGTCCAAATCTGCACCGTTTTGCAGACTAGCCGAGTCTGTTTCGTCGGAATTTGAATCTGAATCTTCTAAGTTTTTTAAAAGAGTTTTTTCAAGTAGAGAGTAATCGAGAAATTCTTTGGCTGTGTCGTTGCTGTTATAGTGCGCTTCGACGTCATCGTTGTCTTCGTTTCTGATTACTTCGAGCTCAGACATTTCAGGTTTGGGGGTTTGATGTTCCTCCTTTTTGTGGTTCAATTTGCAGGCTCTGCCTCGCAGACAGTAGCCAAATTCTTGCAAGTCGGGACAATCAAGTCTATGATGAAAAGGACATTTTCTTCCTTCGTCACAGAAGCCGTTGACAGCAAATTCTCGGCAGATAAGGATGCCTTCTTGCGGTTCCAATTTATGAGAAAAGACGCAGTTGTCGTTAGTACAGTGGCCATATTGAAAGTATTTGCAGGAGGGTGCGTTGTATTGGGAAGGTTTGTGTGATAGTTTACAATGAAGCTTGCTGCATTTCTTGTCTCTGTTCTGGAGAACGCTCGGACACAGGGCGACGTGGGTCGGATCATGAAGATACCTGCATCCTCGGTTGGAGCAGTCTCCTGTTCTGGTGAAGTAGATGCAGTTTTCCTGTTTGTGAGTGTGAATTGGGTCCTGTTGTACGTAGTCGCCGTCAAAGGTCTTGATGTATCGTTTGTTTTGGTACATCATAGTGGTTTTGAGGTCGTCGATTGAGGATATTTCTCGCTTGGTGTCTATGAACTCAGACGATATGAGTGCTAATTTTGTGTCAAATTTGACAGGCACAAACTTTAGATTGTTGACGATGATGCGATTTTTATAGCTGAACTTGATTCTGTTGGAGTAAATGTGCTTGAAAAGTCTTTTCTTGGCTTTATCAAGTCTTCTCACGTTGTGAAGCTTTTCGGCAAACTTGGGATCAAACACCCTGCTATTTACTAACGACATTCCCCCACTGCGCTTGATGTAGACGGAATCCGCGTTGCTGTTTACGGCGGTTTGAGCATCTTTCTTGGGCACTGGATAAGGAGAGGAACGGGCAGCACGTGTTCGGCCTAGTTTAGATTGTAGACGTTGTTGTTCAAGTTGGAGTTTCTTCCTTTTTTCTTCGAGTTGAGATGCTATTGTTGATTTCTGGAGCCTCAAGTCTTCTTCCAGTTGTTTGAGACGTTGTTTGAGTTGTTCGTTCTCAGACATTGTTCGGTATGGTGGCTGTGAAGAACAAGAACAGACAATAAAAGTACTGGATGAAGTTTATCTTGATTACAACGAGCTTTAAGTTTTTTTGCCATTAGGAAAAAAGTACATGCAGGAGGTGAAAAATATCATTAAAAAACCCGCTTTATCTTGAAAAACGAGCATTAGTAACACTCTCTGGAGATATATTGACAATCTTCCGTTTCTGTGAACCCGTGTGACATGTCAAATTACACAAAAAACCAGATCAAGGAGTACGGAATCAGTGCCATCAGGGATATTCTGCCTCTCGATGAGGAAACCTTGTCACAAATGGTAGACTATGCCATTTCGGGCTTTAGCAGTCGAGATGCCGTGGGCCAGCATTTCATCAACCTGCTCGGAGAATCCCCCGCGGCGCTGGAATTCATCACGAGATTCACAAACATGCTGTACGGAGATCCGGCGCAGTCCAAACCAAAACCAAAGGAAAAGGCAAAGTCAGTGAAGCAGACGCCTCAGAAGCCAATCACATTGTCTCAGCCAACGAGAGTCAACAAGCCAGCGTGGGACGACTCGCAGAACGATGCGAGCGGGAAAAGCAAACCAAGGCTGGCCAAAGCCTCGGCCGATGGAGCCACGACGTCACAGCTACTCGATTTGAAGCCCTCTGCTATTAAGAAGGCAGATTTCAGCAAAAAGAACGCTCAAAAGAAGCTGGAAAATCTCAAGGATCTAGACTCGGCCCTGCTGGAGCTTGAGTCTGTTTCCTGCTCCAAAATCGATCCTTTGGATGACTCAACGCGAAGAGTCTGCAACTGTAACGCTACTAGACATGCTCTGTTTGAGATGTTTCCCAACTGTCTCAGTTGTGGCAAGATCATCTGTGTGAAAGAAGGATTACAGCCATGCTCATTTTGCGGCAAAGACCTTTTGACGAATCAAGAAAAAGCGCAAATACTGGATATTCTGCGCAGAGAGAAAGAGGAGCTTGAAGGGATCAAGAGTCCTGTGAAATCTGAAAATAAGAGCAACAAGCAGAAGAAGAACAAGATCACAATCTCCGTCAGCTCAGCAGGTCAAAATAATTACAAAGTGCAAGACCAGCTGTTCAAGAGAATTGAAATGAAGAAAGAACAAGAAAGAAAGAGAGAGCTACAGACAAAAGAGGAGCAGGAAGAAATTGATCAACAGAAAAAAGAAATAGAGCATTTCGAAGCGCTCAAAGACAAAGATGAAGAGTTACTGGCTGCTGAGAAAAGACTGGATACTCTATTAGACTTCCAACAGAACGGAGCTCAAAGAACCAAGATCATTGACCAGGCTTCTGACTTCGATCTACCATCCGACTCTACCTTGAACCCCTGGGCTTCTCCTGTTGAAAGGGCTTTGCAACTGAAGAGACAACAGAGACAGTTGCGCAAGATGGAGGCCCAAGAAAAACAGAGGACAGGCCGTGCAAAGAAAGTGGTGGACATGACTATCAAGAACAACAAGGTTTATTTGAAAGAGAGGACCGTGACGGAGGATTCCGACGAGGAAGCCTCCGACGAGAATGAGATCCAGGAGTTGGAGCAGAAGTTGAATCAGGAAAGCAATGAGCGGCTTGAGGAGAATTCAAAGAAAGTGTGGAGCTTCGAAGAAGATCAACGCAAGTGGGAGAAACCCGTTTACATGGGCGAAGCTCAATCAGCAGAGAACGAGTCAGACGCTTCAGACGTGCCGGTGGTTCCAGAAATCGGCAAGGTTGTTCAATTCGGAGACCCTGAAGAAGTTGGAAATGCGCTTTTCACCATGGTTGGTGTATAATGTAAAATATCGGGCTGTGTAAGTTGCACAGCCAAGATCAATACGTATCTGGTGAAAATTTTTTTTTTTTCAGCAAAGTTTTTTCTTCTGCTCGAGGTATAAATAGGGGTGGAATCGCTCTTCAATAACCTCAAAATTTATTATTCCTTTGAAGAACCTATCATCAGTAGTGGTTATACTAATACTAGTATAATTTACTTCTTTATAGGACCATTTGCAAACCGGTAATTGGCCATTATGGCTAGTTAACACCACTGGTTTCAAGTATCAGCTAAGTGCTATTATCGACTTTGCTAACAACAAAGGCACGATTAGCGCTCCGTTTCAGGTTCTTAGATCAAAGTGTAATGCGTTAGTGGTGGATTGGTGATCTAGGTTAGGGATGCGTCTTATGGCGTTTCCCCTGTTGGAATCACCCAACTAACTGTGTTAAAACATATTGTAACATTTGACCTTGTAAACTTTTGCCCTAGTCTTACTGCTATTGCTTTGGATCATCTGTCTTGTCTTCTTTGCCATGAGTAACATCCATTAGGTTAGCTATATACAGTGGTAAATACAAGCACGCCTCACGTCTTAATATTGGGGTCGGGACCCTGCGACTCTCCCGGACTCTTCTTTGCCTTCTCCATCTCCTCCAAATACTGTATCTCTTGCTTGATTCTGTCCAATGCGTTATGGACCTTCGACTGCACGTAGAATGAGCCCCCTTTCTCTTTGGAGTTTATGTCGAACAAGTAGTTGTACTTCCCCTGAGCTTTCTCGAAAGTGAGTCCTGAAGGGGAAACGTCAAGGATTTTGCATGCCTCATCCAGCGTGATGTCGACGTCTCTGGTTCTCGAGGAGGCCTTAGCGGGCCCGGCACTGCTGCCTGAGGATTGTTGTGCGGTGGTGGCAGCAGCAGCCTGTCTGTATGCTTCGGTGAATGCTCTGCCGAACACTCTGGCGCCCGTGAACACTACCTGGACAAGTAATCTGTGAGCCATGATGTGGGTGTATGGGTGATGGGGCTGAGAGCGAGTATTCTGTATGGCCAACCGTCGTCGATCTGTGCTTTTCCTTGTAGATAGTATTATACAAAGCTCTTTAGGAGCTTTAGATTTTGGATTCTAGAAGATTTTTCGCGGTGCCAAGAGCTTTTGCGTTGTGCGCGACAGTTATGCGGGGAGAAGCCCCGAGAACAGTGAAGTGATAGTAGAGAAGTGGGTATCGGAGGAGCAGGGGGACATGAAATTGCGCATTCGGATCATCTGATTACAACAACTGATGCGATTTCAATCACCATAAAGAAGATGTTTAGCAGATCCAGGACTATCTGGTAGTCACTATTCACATGACCGTCGAGCAAGTGGAAAAAAGTTCCTATTATGTTTTGATGCGACGATCGACGCGAAAATTGCCCAAAAACGAGCTATGCGAGCTGTGCGAGCTATACGAGATTGGTACTTTTCTAAAAAAAATACAAAGTTTTAAACCTTTATTCGATAAATACAATTCATTCAGCAGACACTTGGTTCTTGTGGGAAAATTAGCGCCTTACAAAGCTTTTGCTGATAGATTGCCATAAGGTGGGCGAATCGAGGCAGCTGGAAGGCCTTATAGCGTGCAAAAAACGCTTTTTTCTCCTTTCTCAGGTCTACAAGTGTCCAAGGGCAAATTTGGGAATACCAATGACAGATAAACTGCCTGAAATCGGGGCCGCAAAACCCACTACAGAGGCCGAACTTCAGGATAGCGAGGCTGCTGGTTTGCTGATGCTGTTTTCGCATCAATCGCAACGTCTCAACCCAGTTGGCCATCCTGAAGATGCTAGCAATATCACCCCTCAAACGACAACGGCTCAGCCAACAACTGTGTCTCCCACCTCCTCCACACATTCCAGAGTGAGTCCGCCTGCAACAAAGATTAAAGGCGAGGATCAGGTGACTCCAGTGACGGCAAACGCTACACTGGCCCCTGCAAATATCAAACTGAGCCCTTCAATGAGATCGCTAGATCACCAAGTCGTCACCTCTCCGGGACCGGCTGCTGCTGCTCTGGCTAGCGGAAAACCTTCCAATAAGGCCATGGTGGCTGCCGCAGCACTGGCGGCTGCCGCGGCTACGCCGTTGCCGCTGTTGTCGAAAAACGATCAGCCTGTTTTGTCTCTGCTTTCTCCAAACTCTGAGCTCAGCAGAATTCCAGATAACGATATACCCAGAAACCAAACGAGGCTGGGAAATCATGGAGTCTCTGGGGTGACGGGAAGTTGTGAAACTTTTGATCCGGCTCAACCTGTTAAATCTGTTCTGACACAGCCAGATACGGCACGAAAATCACCTGAATTGGATGACAGAAGACTCACGAGCATCAAGTCAGAGACAGGACTTGAGACTGGCCCAGAAACCGAGCCTGAGCCGGAACTTGAGCAAGAGTCACAGCAAGAACAACCGCAGAACTTGGAAGATGAACATGTTCGAGATCAGAAAAACATCTCTGCACAGCCACAAACACAGCCTGAAAATATTCATGCACAGCCACAAACGCAAGATTTATCAAAAACTGGGTCAGGTCCACTTCCTTCCTACATCGTGGACCCTGACGCGGGAACAATTGGCTGCATCTGCGGATTTGATCATGATGATGGATTCACGATCCAATGTGACCGTTGTTTCCGTTGGCAGCATGCCGTTTGCATGAAAATACAGGACATTGATGACGCTCCAGAAAACTATCTGTGCTACCTTTGCGACGACAGTCTGGAGATCGACGCCCAGGAGGCTCACATGTTGCAAGAGTCGAGGCTGTCTCCCAAGAGGCGGCGATCAAATAACCATGACCAGTCTCCCACGAGTGCTCATACGCCAACGAGCAGCAGTTTGACTAACAGTGGCAGCAAAAACCCAAAAGATGGTTCGAAGCCAGCCACGCCCACGTCGGCTGGAGGTAGCAGCAAGTTTAAGAAACGGAGAACTGAGACAGCTGACAGCCAGAATGACCAAGACTACAACAACAGTGAGCCTGTAGAGCGGTACCAGACTCTGTACTTCGACATAGACTATTTTGAGTACAAGTCAAGCTCTGTCAAATCTCTTGTGAGCAAGCTTCCAAAGTTGGTCGAAAAAAAAGGTTCAGATGCGGCGTCTTTGTCGAAGTTTCGCAAAGAAGCTGAGTTTGCGTCGAAATTGCTGCCGTTTCAACACTTGAATGTGAAGTCCGTTCCCGAGAGTTCCAAGGCTAAGTTCACTGGTCTGTCAAAGCTTTGTCTATGCACTACGAAGCCTATCAAAGATGGACAGATGATCTGTGAAATTTTTGGAGAGCTGGACTTGAAGCAGAACTATGTCGAAGAGAAATGGAACCAGTACTGGCTACTGGGGTGCCCAAAACCCAAAGTTTTCTTCCACCCTGATTTGCCCATTGCAATCGATCAGCGTGGGCTTGGGAATGTAACTCGTTTTGCAAGGAAGTCCTGCAAGCCAAACTGTGCGATTCGGACCGTTTTGGTGGGTTCTGGTGGAGAAGACGAGATTCCGCAGCTCAAATTTGTCTTGACGGCCACTAGGGAAATCAAGGCCGATCAGGAGTTGACGCTTCCTTGGGAATGGGACTCAGCCCATCCGATCAAGCTGATCGAGTCCAGTACCTCATTTGAAGACTTAAGCGCTGAGCTGAAGACAAAGTTGATCAACTCGATCCAATCAATCCTGGATCTGGTCGACTGTAGCTGCCACACGAACTCCGGAGACTGCCTGATAGGCAAGATCAAGAAGATTACGTCGTACCTTCAGAGAAACACGAGGAAACAGAACCCATTGTATTTGGCTCCCACTCCGAGCCGTGCATATAGCTCAATCGAGGAACGAGTGAGATACAGAGACGATCAGATTTTGCAATCTGTTCGCGAGACTGCACCGAAATTGACCAGTGGTTTGTTAGCCAAAAGTCCCGAGTTGATACGGACTGTTGAAGAGGGCAATTCGGAGACAAAAGAGACAACGACGGCTTCGGTGGCTTTGGAAAGCGCCAATAAGGACCAATTGGGAGCACAAGAGGAAGAGGAATTCGTCACAAGTCCACAGACCTCGTTGTTAGACTCAAGCAACGTTCTTCCCCCCAAATACCAGATCATCAAGCGGTTCATGCAGAAAAATGAACATACAGATACAAGCATCAAACGTGAAGACGTTCCAGAGAAAGAGCTACTCTTCATTCCTATCCCGCTTGTCTCGCACGAGTCTACACAGAGACGGTCGGAGGCTGCCGTTGCAGAGGTCTCAGCGGGCGTGGAGAAGGAGGAGAAGCCGAAGATTGTGAAGAAGTTTAGTTTGGCGGATTACAAGAAGAAAAGCAAGATCATCAAAAGCTGAGCTACTCCTAGCTCAATCTCAATGTCAAATCTTGCAACTCAATTTTCAGGTTCAAACCACTGGTCCTCAGTTTCTGACTCTTGACTTTTCAGTTCTTCGAAGCTCATTGTCCCATCATTGTTTCTCCACTTCAGTCGATTGAGATATCATTCAGTTTCAATTCTACGCCTTTTTTGGGGACTTTACCCCCACCCGTTTGCTTTTCTCCTGCATTACAAACATTCGTTACGTTTACATTTTTCGAGCAACCGTTCGGCCACAAATCCCTATACTAATTGCAAAAACTCTCGCTAATCCGAAACCCACCTTTGGGCGATAAATAATTTAGGGTATATACATACTAATACAAACGCCTAGTTGAGCAAACTTTTGATACTGATGGCCTTGGGATACTTCGGCACCAAAGGCCTCTGCAAAAAGAGCGGTGCTGGAACAGAACTGGTGTTCAGTCTGGGTATTTCTGTTGTTGGTAGCAGCGAGTCTTTTGTGATTGTCGAGGCTGTGCTATAGCTGGTAGAAGAAAAATTTGGCGAAGATAGCGGGGAAGCGACTGCTGAAGAAGGAGAAGAGGAAGAAGAACAGACTGGAGAAGCTGTAACATCGTCAAGCGAGTTGTCGGAGTCGAGATGTGCGATGACTCCGGCAGAAGTGTGTTTGCTAGAACGCTTTTTTTTGTGCTCGTTGTGAGCAGGTTTTCTGATTTGGGTCTCGTTCGGATAGACGCAAGTCAACATGTTCCGTATGCAGCCAGAACAAGAGGGTTTGAGCTCGTCGCACTTCTTCTTTCTCTTGCGACAACAGAAACACCCTGTCTTGGTTCTTGTGATTTTGCGTTTCGGAGTAGCCGAGGAGCCTCCGTAAACTGACCCCGAGGACTCGTCCTCAGAGCCAGAAACGGGCCCCAATTTCGGCGAAGATTCTGCACTGGAAGCTGGCGGAGTGGCCATCTGTGTGGTGGATTGTGAGTGTGAATGCGAACATAAATGCTTGTTGTGTCTGTTGCCAGACGATGGCGTTCCGGAAAACGACAATTTGATCACGCGCTGGTACTCTCTGTAATTAGACATTTGAGATAAGCGAGTCGACGTGTTCCGAGTAACGTAGTCAGTGCGAAGGAGTTGATCACGGAAGAAGTTTAGTGGGAGATACACTAATTACACATGTGCAAGACAAGTTCAAGTGGGGTGTTGTGAAAATTTTTGCTTGTGAAAGGGTGAATCAGAAAAAAAAAATTCAACCCACAAATCTACATGGCTCCGGTCTTGGTTACCTCAATGACGTTACTATCAGGGGAGCGCGTTGACTAATTAGGCAATAAAGATTGCGGTGCGCGAGGCGCGGCTGGCCGTTTGAGGAATCCAACACCGAACGGTGCCCAAAAACAGTTAGTCCTGCGCGCAAAACGGCAGCTTATGGAGAGCTTCCAAAAAACGCAGCAGACAGCGAGCGAAAAGTTTAGAAAAATTTGTTTTTTTGGCAATTGTAAAACTTACACAAACATCGAGGAAAAAAAATTTATCTGGGGAAGGACTGAAAAGGAAAATCAAAAAAAAAGCACCTAGAAAATCATATATATGGAGAGTTGAAGGAATGTGCAGAGGCAACGGCGGCAAAACGAGGGCAACAAGCACCACGAGTTCTTTGACAAACTTGTGTTTTTTCCGTCCCCGCTGGCTATTGTTGAACGGGAGTCCCGTTCGTTCTGTTCCCCTTTTTCCCCTTGCGGCAGAAAAGGCAGATAGTTTGTAACTTTAGGAAAGCCGCACACAAAATTTTTTTAGATCATCTTCAGCGACTCGTCACTGTACTATTTATTCCCCAGGCCTGTTGTTTGCGATTTCTTGGCACATTGTTCAATGTCAGCCGTTGAGCTGGTCGAACTCCTCAAGTTGCGGCTCCCGTCGTTCTCACCCGCCACATCGCCTCACAACAACGGTTTGCTGGTCTCGTCGTGACCTGCTGTAATGCTAGATCAGAAATTCTCTACTCCCATCTAGCGGCTCTACCGTTTCTGTCAAACGGTGAGCAAACAAACAATGCGGCAGGGCCGAGTCCAGGGAACCAAGTCAAACAATACCGTCTTCTGTCGCTCGCTCCAGACTACTGTTTGTGATCGCTTGATGTTATCCGTTTTGGTGAGACCGGGATCTGTCTTACCAGTTTCAAGGGGATCTGCGACTTAGTGCATCAATGAACCAAAGTGGGTTGGACTCGTGTGTGAGTGGTAACGGCTTCGTATGGTTGCTGCAACTGAGAGGAGAAGTATCGATAGAATGGCTGACCACGGCAGAATCACTGAAATCCGGGTCACGTGCGCGCGGCACGTGCTTAGGAGCTTGCATGATCGAGCCGGGCTGCAAACATGCTTGATTGGTGTAACTATAGAGATCCTTGTCACAGTAGCATTTCCGGAACGTGCGACCAGAGCATAGAGTTGTATCTTCACAATCTCCGTACAGAAGATTGTAGTGGAATGAACATCGAGCCACCCATTTACGCACTGCTACGAGCTGTAGTTGCTGCATCTGCTCTGAGACTGGTGTAACGACGCAACAAGAAACGGTCGCATTTTGTTCAGTTGTAGAGTAGTGTGCTCTTGCTTGAAGTACAAGGAGCCGGCAAACGTATCAAACAATACCATCCCAAACCCTAAGCGCCAGATGAATTGGTCACGACGAACGCAGTGGAGCTCCACCTAGGGCAACAAAGCAACCAGTGCATACCGGTCATACCAAACGAAAGCTTAGCTTACAATCGAGCGTATCACGTGCTCCTCCTCTCTGCACAACGATACCCTCCAGAGTGCATGTATTTCAATCTGGTCACGTGAGCGCTGGTTTTTTCTCAACACGTGCCGCATATCACGTGCCGCAAAACCTCATATCCTGAAAACCACCAAAACAGGGGACTTTCTCACCTCGCATTAGCCACCAAACTCAACCTCTTTGGGTCACCAAGCGACGCGTGGTCCCCGTGCCGAGTGCCATCACAATCTACTACATCAGTGTAACAATGAAATCAAATTAATCTATAAAACTATGGGTAAACGTCAAAATCGAAGAAACGTTCGAACACGAGCTTCGAAAGGTGCTGGGAGCACACGGCAATGGGTGCTTGAGTTGGGGAGACTCGTAAAAAGATTACGTCACTCCAAGTGAGCTCAGTAGTGGTGAAAATTATTCGAACAATGCGATCCGAGTGGAACGATCGGCAACGATAGGCTTGAGTGATGAGAAATGACTTCTCCAACATCTTGATGGACGACTCCATAAAAGAATCGCCCCGCTATGCACTAGCCAGCTCCGCAAAATACTGCCTCAGAATCAGCGCCAGCATCTCCGGAACCTCCTGGATCCGATTCACAACCACGTAGAACTCGAACGGGAAGCTGTCCAGGTACTTGTCCACCTTCAGCTTCATCTGTCCGCTGTCGTCCGTCACATAGTTCACCTGGCTCATGTCGAGAATCGACTCCGAGTTGTTGATACCGTCGATTATGACAAACACAAGCATGATTTTCTGCTCACGAGCGCGCCTGACAAGCCTCTCGATGGTGGCATGGTCCTCGCAGACTCCGTCGGAAAGAACAATCTCCAGCTGCCACAGGCCAGAGCCCGAAGTGGCAGCGCGGGCATCGTCAAACAGACTCAGCGAGCGCTGAACAAGCTGTCTCACGTCCGTCTTGGTCTGCTCGAAAGTGAAGTTCCGGAACACGTCCACGCCGCACTCGGGCGAGAACTGGCGCTCGAACGGATGGACAACACTGGTCTTCTCGCCGAACTTCACCACCGATAACTGGCCAGACTCCAGCTGAGTGAGAGCCTTGGACACCAACGCAATGGACTGGAACGCAATGTCGACGGCCTGCGACTCCGCCATCGACTTCGAGTCGTCCACGGAAATCATGATCTGGTACTGTCTCTTGCTCGGCTTGGTACGACGCAGCCAGATCTTGTCCTTGCGGAACTGGGAGGCAATGTACGGGATGATCTTCTTCATATTCAGCCTCTTTCCGGTCTTGTAGTCTCCCTTGAGCTTCGTGGCCACGGTCGGCTCCAAAATCAGCCTCAGCTGCTCGCAAAGACCAGCAGTCAGCTCTCTCGTGGCCTCGTCAGACCGCTTCCACAGCTCGCTCGCGTCTTCGTACGCTCTGGGCGAAAAGTCAGCCTCGCCAGACAGAGCAGCATCCTCGGGCTCAGAGTCCTCGGACTCCGACCCAAACTGTTCGTCCGCCTCGTCTTTCATCACAACGTCCCCGTCGTCCAGGTAGTCCCGCTTCTTCTCGCCCACGACAGCACTCTTCTGGCCTTGCATGTCCTCGGACGGGTCGGCGTCGATCGACGCGTCGGCGTCGGCGTCGGCGTCGGCTTCCTTTTCAGCCTCGGCCGAGGCGTCCGCCAGCTTCTCGTCCTGGTCCATCTCGTCCTCCTCCTCCTTGACCGCCTCTCCCGGCTCCTCGTCCTCGTCGATCGCCATCTCGTCCGGGATCGACTGGATCTGGTCCTTGTTGGCCGCTCCGAGAGCCTGTGTCTCGGCTCCGTCGCCGTCGTTCTCGCCGTCCAAGTGCTGGAACTCGTCAGGACGCTCGCCGGCCTTCTGGTCGGCCATGTTCTCGTCCGTGGCCTCGCGAATCTCCTGCCGTCTCCGGTGGAACTCCTTCATGGCGTCTCCAAGCTGCTTGAGCGAGTCGGCAGCGCTCTGTCTGGACGAATCGGGCTGTTTCTCCTGATCGCTCTGCTGCTGCTGCTGCTGTTCCGGCACAGAGTCGGCGCTCGCAGCACCGCCTGCACCACCAACATCGTCCTGCTCAGCGTCGGCGTCGGCGTCGGCCCCCTTGGACTGGACGCCCGCGTTCTGCTTGGCAGCATTGTCCCTGTCCACGTTCTCGTCGGCCCCGTCGGCTCCGTCGAGACCCATGATATTGTCGTCGGCGGCGTCGGCGGTTTCGTCGACGGGCTCGGGTTTTTCGTCGGCGAGCTCAGAATTTTCGTCGACATCGACATCGGCATCGGCGTCGGCGGTTTCGGGATCCTCGTCGACGGCGCTTTCTCCGTCGGCTGCTTCAGGTTCATCCTCTCCGTCCTCCTCCTCGTTCTCCATGTCAACGTCTCCGTCGGCCTCACCTTCGTCAGCCTCACCTTCTTCCTCCTCCTTCTCAGCCTCACCAGCCACATTCTCAGCATCGCCGTCTTCTCCATCCTCTCCTTCCTCCTCCTCATCCATATCCATATCCTTCTCGTTCTCTCCTTCCTCTCCGTCCTCTCCGTCGCTCTCGTCGTCCAGGTTCAGCTCGTCTGGGAGCTCCAGAGCCTCAGACTCGGCCACGTTCGGGTCCAGCTGCTCGCCGTCCTCGTTCTTGACCTCGTCGTCTTGTTCTCCAACATCCTCGTCCTCTCCGTTCTCGTCATTCTCCTTCTCCTCTTGATCTCCTTCCTTCTCGTCTCCTTCCTTCTCGTCTCCCTCTCCTTCTCCGTCCTCTCCCTGGTTCTCGTTCTCATCGCCGTCCTCGACACCTTCCATCTCCTGGTTCTCCTTGGAACCTTCAGGCATCTTATCAGACTCTTTCTCCTTCGTATCGTCCGTAGCTTCCTCGTCCCACATCTTTTCGTCAACGGCATTTGGATCGAGATCGTCAATATCGTCAACTTCCTCGTCCAATTCGTCCTTCTCGTCGCCGTCGTCGCCACTCTCGGCATCATCGTCTTCGCCAGGAGCTTCCTCGAGATCTCCAGCCATGTCTCCTTCGATCTCAACGGCATCGTCGTCTTTCTCTTCGCCGTCATCCTGTTCTTTGTCACCTTCGTTTGGCTGCTCGGCGTACTCCGAAAGGTCTTCGTCGTCTTCAACGTCCTTAGAATTGTTCGTTGCACCGTCTCCATCTCCCAATCCAGTACCGTCCTGCATTTGGTCCGAGTCCTTCTGGTCTTGAGGAGGTTCTGGAGAACAGAATCCGTCTTTACAAACGTTGTAGAGCAAAACACTCATCTTGTAGGTGGCACCAGCCACGTCAACATAGCTCTCTTGCAGCTGTCCCAACACCACCGCCACAGCATTGGCATAATGCTGCACCAGAGGCCGGAAATGCGCCACAATCGCGCTCGAAACGGCGGCATTGCCTCTGTAGGTCGCAAGAACCTCGATACAATGCGCCATCTTCCGCTTCATCTGCGAAGGGTACAGCAAGTCAGCGTACTTGGCCACTTTTTTCTGGCGAAGAACCAGCCAATTGTCATCAGAATCAGCCACAACAGGCTGTTCCCGACGCAAAAGTTGCAACTTCTGAACAGACAGTAAAATGGACGAGGCCAGATCAACAAATGTAGACTCAAGTTGTGCAGTGTCTGAGTCCGAGCTGATCTCCTCCACAACGGCACCGCCACACTCGCTCTCCTCCAGCCACTCCAAAACGCCCTGTGCCACAAACGACACAGCCGCGTTTTCGCGCTGCCACTTTTTCAGCTCGTCACGCAGCTGCGCCACAAACGCACGCACAGCGCCAGCCACACGCACGTCTGCCTCAGTGTACACGAGTCCGTGCACCTTGGCGGCAGCGGAAAGCTTCTCTAGCTCGTCTAGTGCCTTCAAAAACACCCCAGTGTCACACGGGGTACCAGCAGGCTGGAATTGAGCCAGCGATGTGAGCGTGTTGAGCGAGAATTGCAGAATCTCGGGAAGAATACGTGTGAGTGTTGGGAGAAGATGAGTGGTGTCCGATGGAATCATACCAAGAGCGTCGGAAGTGCAATCGCAATTGTCAATAACCTCGCTGATGGTGGCCGATCCATTGGCCCCACTCTCTGTGGTGTTGACAGCAACTTTTTCCATGGTCTCGGCCACATCAGCCACACAATCTTGTACCATCTGCACCGCCACAATCTTCTGGCGCATCGCAACAAGCGAAAATAGCAGAGACTCAGCAGCGGCAAGGCCCTTCTGCGCGTCCGCCACAGGAACGTCTGCATGCACTTCGCTCACGCTCTGTCTCAATCTTGGCAACAGGTCCAGAACTCTCATGAAGTATCCATCCAGACGCTTATCCACGGCCACGCTAGTGGCCAGGATTGCCGTCACAGAGGACAAAACGTTCTTCATGTCGTTGTTCAAGTGCATCTTGAGCCCCATGCGGCGCAGTTCTTTCAAGATATCACTGAAAAGCTTCCGCTTTTGCGTCTTGAGAGCCGCACAGGCTTTCTTGTTGTCCTCTGTGAGCTCCTTAGGCGTCTCGCGACGCAACGACTCAGCTGCTTCCACCACTTCGTGGACATACTCGTCCAGTTTGAGCAGTGGCTCAGCTGCCAGTTGCGACACGTAAACATTCATGTTCCGGTGGACCAAAGTCAGATTCCGGAGACGTTCAGGAACGGCCTCGGAGAGCTGCGAAACACAAGAAGCTTCGCTCAGCTCGACCTCCTGCACCGCCACACTGGATTGCACCGCCACGCCAGGTATTTTTCCAACTGTGGCTGGTAAGCCTGTCTCGACCACTCCAGTGACAGGCTGCGACAGCAGCTCTCTGTATTTGCGGATAAGCTTGTACAAGCTGTGGTGAGAACGTCTGGAACTCTGCTTGAGGGCTTCGACGTTGATATCCTTCCAAGAAGCAAGCAAAATGACGTCACTCATTTGTTTTTCAAGCTGCTTCTTTCCACGAGCGACAGCGTCCTTGATCCCCGTCACAAATTGCTCGTAAAACGACACAACGTTCAAGAGGGCATCCCGGATGGCTCTGCCGCACTGTAGCAACTCTACGTGAGCCACAAACGCCTTCAGCAGTCTCAAACGGTGCACAAAGTCACCATTCGTAGCCTGGGAGAGGAAAACGTTCACTGCAGCGACAACTCGCACTTCGCTTTCGCCCGCCTGGCCGTCAAATTCGCCCTGAGACGCTGGAACAATGATCGATTCGTACAAATGGAACCACCACCGGCCCATGTTGCGCTCCACTGCACGCTCTTCGTTCACGAATATCTCCTTCCATGTGCGCAGCTCCAATTGGCGCCACGACACAATCAATCCTGCTAAAGTCTCGAAATGGCTCCTCAACGACACTCCAGAGTGTGCATACTTCTCCCACTCGCCCACAAAAGTGTAGACTTGCTCAATTTTGGCCAACAACCTATAAACAGGGGTCGACGAAGGGTATTCGAGCAATTCTTGGGAAATCCGCAGCAAACTCTGCAAAGTGGCATGTTCGGGCCATTGCTTCAAGAGCTCATTCACAGCGCCTTGCAATTTCAAGACCACATTTCCTGCACGTCTTGTCTCGTAGGCACTGAAGCCCTTGTAAAAGTCCAGACCGGTGTGACTTTCATCACTGGAAATGAACTTTTCCATGCTCTGCACAGCCTCGTTCAGCACAGCCGTAAACACCACTGCACTGCCCGGACTTGTTTTCTGTTTTGGGCTGTGCAGCTCGGCAAGCTTGTTCGAAGACTCCAGAGCACGTGGACCTTGGCTCAAAACTTGAGCAACGTTGGTCTCGCAGCGCTCAAACAGCTTTATGTAGCACTGTGCCAAATCGTTGTAGACCTCGCTCCAATCTAGATTGGCGTTGCTGGTCTCCTTCTCTCCATTCTCTGCTGTCAAAAACTCGTCAGCGTCGTCTGGGAACATCTGGCGGAACTCCTTCTCGGCATCCATCGTGGCATCTGCAAACTTGAACACGCCCGCTGACGTGCTCTCCTCCTCCTCTTGCTTCAGCCGGCGCAACGACCACCGGTGGTACGCCGTCAAAAGAGCCTCGTTAAGAGAGTCCTCCAAGTCACGTGACAAGGTCCCGTGACCTCTGTGGAAACTAGCAAGGTTGACAAAGTAGACAAGCACACGCTCGGCGTCGCCGGAATCGAGCGGGGCCGTCTTGCACAAATGCTTGAGCGAGTCAAACACCGCGAGCAGCTGGCCGGAACTGGTCACTACCCTCGAGTCCACCGTCCAAAGAGCCGACTTTTGCTCTTTTTGGTTTTCTCCCAACAGCTCCAGACCGAGACGGAGTCCGCTCACAAATCCAACAAGCACGTCATTAAGATCCGAAAACTCTGTGAATGACTGCTCCAGTCTGACAAAGAACCGGGCCGAGTTGCGCTGAACATTGGCCATCTTGGCGGTTTCTGCAGCGCTGCTCAAAGCCTCGGCCTTCTGAGCCATGGCAGCAGCCTGGCTCACATTAGATTGTAGGAACGATTCCCACTCGTCGAACAGGGGCTCCACAGGGCGGCCTGAACGGAACACTCTTGGTCTTTGTGGACGTTGGGACTCATCCAAAACTGGCACCAGAGACTCCCCGTGTAAAGGTGCATCTCCTGAGGTCACCAGCCGCATGCTGCGCCATGTGTGGCGCAGCTGCTCGAGTTGAGTTTGCAAGTTGATAAAGTCGGCATAAACGACGTGGTCCTCAATTGCCGGGTCGTATGCATTTGCAGGGACATACAGCTGGATCAAACCGTATGACACTAGTACCCAGGCCTGGCCGAGCTGGCCAAGCGAAGGTTTGGAGGTGGCTAGCAAAATTGCTGGAGCAAAATACTCAGCAAACAGTTCTGAGAAACGGGTCAGTCCTGATGAGGACGCCAATTCAATATAGTTCTCGATCTGCTCGTTGAGAACAGCCTCTTCAGAAGCAACAGATTGGGCAAAAGTTTCCAGATTCACCACAACCTCCTCATCGGTGACAGCCCCATGGTGCATTCTACAGATCCGAGCGACCCACTGCAGCAGCACGACAGTCAAGTTTCGGCGCTGGTTGTCCAACACTGACTCGCTTTGGTCCACAGCGAACGACACCAAGGTCTTGAGGTCGTTCAAGGACTCGTCGATCTGGCCACCAGCAACGTTCTTCAATCCTGATCCAGCTTCCAAGACAAACTTCAACAGTTGCTCGTCTAGCAGAGCAGCCACATGGGAATCGAGTCGGTGGTTAGCCCCATCGAGTTCCCACAGGTTGTCTAAGAACCGTGGATAGGGTCTGAAGAGCCATTCAGTTGGGTCCTGAAGTAGCTTTCTGAGCGACTGTGTCGACCGATTCGCGAGCGTCGACAGAGTAGCGACGCCGTCGACGCGCGAGAACTCCAGTCGACGCGACTTAGAGCAAGCCGCAGCGTCCACCATGTTGAGCAGCAAATTGAACCCGTCGCGGTACATGTTTGCTCTCTTGTGTAGGAACTGGGCCGAGATGGCGTCCAGCTCGGCAACACGAGCTCTCAGCTGGTCCACGAGCTCCTCAAAGGAGTCTGGCTGCTCGTTCTCGAGGCACACTTCGAAAAGGCCCAGCATCAACTTCTTGAGCTCGCACACAACGGGGTAGCTCTCTGGGTACTGTTTGGCACACACTTGGTCGAACTCATTGCAAACAGCTTGCAGAAGACGGTAGTTATCCCAGCCTTGCGCAGAGGACGGGTACAGCGCTCTGGACTGGTCCCAGATGAGCGAGATCGACGATCCTTGCGAGGACGGGAAGTTCTTGGCTGCAAACTCGGTGATGTAGGTGGTTAGGCTATTTGTGCTGAACAGAGCAGCATTGTTTTGTAGCCAGTCTTGCAACTGCTGGATGTACACGCGGAGTTTAGACTCGTTCTGTGTAGCCAGCACCGCCACAAGGCTGCGCCACAGCAGCGAGAGCTGGAAGAGCGCAGAAAAAGTTCCTGCACCGCCCTGCACCGCCACGTCTGTGTCTTTCCAAATCTTGTCTTCACCAACAAGCTCGCTGACTTCCTTGAGCATGAACTCAAACACGGTCGTCACCAGGCCGAAAACGTCGACACGCGGAGCCTGCTTGAGCGGCCGACCCAAATGGTGAGCCGCAGCAGACCGCTCCAGGTACGACAGATCGGTGATTTTGGCAGACTCGGCACGGCTGCGCACGCGAGCAAGCGTGTTTGAGGCCTCGTAAAGCAGCCCCAGCACCTCAAAGAGATACACGGGCTCGCTGGAGTCGGCCTGAGGACGCTCGCGTGCCACACGTGACAGCAAGTAAACGTTGAGCAGCGGCTGCAAGGCCTGGGAGACAGCCACAAACGAGTTTGTGGCTGAGTAGACGCTCAGAACGCTGCTGACAACGCCCAGCTCACTCGAAAAGTTCACCTGGCCCGCCAGCTCGTGCAAGGATTGCGAGAGTTCGGCCGAGAACTCGGAGGAGCTGGTCAGAAGCGACGAGAGGCGTGGAAGCGACGAAATCGGGACACTGGAGGTGAGGGTGGAAATGGTGGAGGCGGAACATCCGCCGCCATTTGCGGAAGATCCGCAAACTTGCAGCAAGTTCACAGCAGTCACCAAAGGAGCCAGCTGCGAGTCGAAAGTGTCCACGAACGAGTTCATGACTCGATTGTCGGCGCCGCTGCTCAACGAGAGCTGCTCCAACTTGGGCTCCTTGGCCTTTTCACCACCACCGAGCACCATCTTATCGAACCAGGTGCTTCTCTCAGTGAGTGGCTCCAGGTACATCTCGACACCTCTGTTTCTCATAGCCCGCGACAGCTCGCCGTACTTCGGGTCTGCCGTCAGGAACAACCGGAAGTCGGGGTGGGGCTGGACGCATCTTGGCGATCCGTCTGCCGCGGCACACTCGTTGATCATCAACGTTCCGTTGATCTCCAGCAGCGAGTTGAGACGGTCCAAGACCGAAGCACTGCACAGATTGGCGTTATCCAGCAGCAGCCAGTGGCCTTTCTCGACGGCCTGGACCAACATGCCGTCAAACCACTTGAATCTGACGGTGCTGGACGACTCTTGGCCGAGCAAAAGACGCAGCTCTGACAAACGGGTCTGCAACTGGCCGAGTCTGGCGTTGGAGGAAGGCAGCAAAGAGGCCAGCATGCTGAAGTAAGACTCCAACTGGCTGAAGTTGGCATCGGTGATCTGGGTGGAGTCCAGGAACTTGATGAAGCGAAGAATGGCGGCAGAACTGCGGGCATTCTCCACCAGGTTCAGGCTCCCCAAATCCAGGAGCCACTCCAGAAGCTCCTCGCAAAACTCAGAGAGCTCTCTGGCCACATCGGCCTGCTCGTAGCCTCCCAGGATGTCCATGCTGTCCAAGTCGCTGTTCATCGAGAACTCGTGCAGTTTGGCACCAACGAGCCCGGCAGCAAACCGGACCAGCTCGGTCTTTCCAGACCCGGACGGACCCACGAGGATCAGCGGCCACTGGTGGTTCACACACCGCATCACCGTCTCCAGAGGGCCGTAGTTGCACTGCAGGAGACGGAGGTTCTGGTTGTTGGTGTGCTGAATCAGCGGTTTTCTCTTGACGACTTCACCGCCACACTGGACGTACGAGGCGGTCAGTTGGAAGAAGCGGTCGCGCGGAGCGTGGCAGGCGCCAAAGATCTCTGTGAAGAGACCGGTGGCGCGAGCACGGTCCGACTGGGTGCGGAACCGAGAGAGAACAACGAGCTCGAAGAAGTCCGACACAGATGCGGAACTTCCGCGCACGCTTGCGGAACTTCCGCAAGCGGAACTTCCGCTGGCGGAACTCAACAGACTCAGCCATCTCAGCGTGTCTCTCAGGTTGAACTCCCACGGACCCCCCGACGCTCCCCACAGCCTCCTCACCACCACCTCCTGCTCCAGCTTGGACATGAACCGGATCATGCGGTCGCACACCTCTCCGTCCAGACCCGGGTAGACGTGTCTGGCGATCATCTGCAGGTCCTTCTCGGTCAGCATGTCCACGTAAACCACGCTGAAACGGTTGACAAACGACTTGGGCAGCCCCTTCCGGCCTCCTCCCTGGTGCTGCGGGTTCTGCGCCGCAAACACCACAAAGTCCGGGTGGCTCTTGAACGACTTGTCGAGCTCGGGGATGTACGCCTCGCCTCTGTGATCCAGACAGGCGTTCAGGCCCTCCAGAACCGACTGCGACGCCAGGTTCATCTCGTCCAGAAGCACCCATTCGCCCTGTTTCATCGCCCGCAGGAACGGCGCGTCGCGCCAGTGGAACTCGCCCGCCCCGCCGTCTTCGGATGGAGCGTCTGCTCCAAACAGGTCCACCAGATCGGTCTGCTCCGACAGGTTGATTCTCGTCAGGGGCTTTCCGACAGCGGCTGCGAGCGCAGACACGAGACTGGTCTTGCCGACTCCGGGGCTTCCTTCCAGCAGGACCGGCTTCGACACCTGCAGAGCACGCACAACACGCATCGCGTTGAGAGCGGTGGTGGGAGCGGTCAGGCTGAACGACAGGTCGCCCGACTTGTTGCTGGTTCTGGGCAACTTGAAGCCTCCGGCACACAGCTGGTCGCTTTGCACAAACACCTGCGGCGGCGCGAGGTACTCTGCGGCCAGGTCGTGGCCGTACAGCTGCGACAGCTTGGCGACAAACTCGAGCTTGGTCTGGCGCAGTCTGGCCTCGTTGTCGGCCATGGCGGCCGTCGAGTTGGTGCCCAAAGCGTCGATAAACACCATGCAGGCGCCGTGCAGAAGCGCGGCGGCCTTGGCGGCGCCGTTGGCCACGGCGGAGTTGACAAAGGTGACCCAGGCCAGCACGTCACGCAGCGAGATGACTCCCGTGGTGGCGGAGCCGCCGCCCATGCGCACGCCGTACCACTCGGAAAAGCCCACGATCGCGCCCGTGAGGTCGCGGGCCGGCTCGCACAGCCGGTGGCCCACGATCTGCGCCACGTCGCCAAAGTCCTCCATGGACGGGACCCAGATCTCGGTGAACCTGTTTCTGAGCGCCGGAGACAGCTCCTTCTTGCCGTAGTCTCCGCCGGGGTTCATGGTGGCCAGGAACTGGAACCCGTCGCAGGCCGTGACAAAGGAGTCGTCCGCAGAGCCCTTCTCGGCCAGCAGCAGGGTCCGCTCGGGCTCGAGAACCGAGTTGAGACGCTCGAGCACAGAGTCGTCTGCAAGCGAGATCTCGTCGAGCAGGAAGAACTGGCCGGCTCTGAGCGCCGACACCAGCGGGCCGTCCACCCACTCGAACAGCACCTGGCAGCGCGACACGAGCGAGTCCAGGTGGGGCGTGTGTTGGGCGGGGGGGAGGCGGTGGCAGAGAGAGATTAGAGAGGGAGCTTCCGCAGGCGGAGCCGGCGGAGCAGGTGGAGCTTCCGCAGGCGGAGCCGGCGGAGCTTCCGTAGGCGGAGCTTCCGCAGGCGGAGCTTCCGCCTTTTGCGGATGCTCCGCATCCTGCGGATGCGGGAGGGCCGCCTCCGCCAAATGCTCACGCAACTCCCTCACCGCCTGCTCCTGCAGCTCTCCGCGGTTTCTGACCGGGCGCTGCGAGCCCAGAAGGTCGCCCGTCTCTGTGTTCTGGTGCGCGTTGACCACCACCAGCTCGCGGCGCCAGTGCTGCGCCAGGATCTGGCACACGGTGGTCTTTCCGCACCCGGTCTCGCCCACGAGCAGCAGCGGCTCTCTGTACCGGATGGACGTGGCCACCAGCACGGCGAGCCGGCGCATCGCCGCGGTCCACACCACGCCGCCGACGTTGCTGTCGAACAGCGGGCGCAGCCCGAGCTCGGTCTCGAGCCCGCGGTAGTACGCGTCCACGTCGAGCGTGACTCTCATGACGCGCTCGATGGCCGCCTTGACGACGGCACGCTCGTCGCGGCGCCGCACGCGCTCCGCCAGCAGCATGTACCCGTTGGCCGCGAGCTGCTCGTAGCCGACGGCGTCTCTCAGCGCCCAGCGGAACAGGTCTCTGAGCGTGGCGAACGAGTTCTTCTGCTCAAACACCCGCGTGGACTGGCGCTGCACGGACAGCTCGCGGTACACCTCGACGATCTTGCGGGCGTAGGACGGCGCGATGCTGCACCGCTCGCGCAGAATCACCTCGAGCTCGTCCTGCGGGATGTCGTCAAAGTGCAGCTCGAGAAACCGGTTGCGGAACGCCTTGGACAGCACCTTGCGGCCGCCGTACAGCCCGGGCGGGTTCTGCGTGGCAAACAGCATGAAGTGCGGGTGCGGCCGCACCGTCTGCTGCGTCTCCGGGATGAACAGCTCGCGGTTGTCGTCCAGCAGCCGGTTCAGCGCCTCCAGCACGTCGGTCGGCGCCAGGTTCAGCTCGTCCAGCACCAGCCACTGGCCCTTGCGCAGCGCCTCCACGAGCACGCCCTCCTTGAACACCAGCTTGCCCGTGTCGTCCGACGCGTACGTGCCCAGGTACTCCTGCAGGTCCGTGTGCTCGTGGTTGTTGATCCGCACAAACTCGTGGCCCGTCAGCCGCGCCAGGTACTGGATCATCGACGTCTTTCCCGCCGACGTCGGGCCCTGCACCAGCACGGGGAACCGCGCGCCGCTGGCGGCCCGCACCAGGTTGAGCAGGTTCTTGCGCACAAACGGCGTGATGATGTACTGGGCCTGCGGCTCGGGCTGCAGCGGGCCCTGCCGCAGCCAGTAGTGCTCGAACTGCACGTACGGCTGGTCCGGCGAGCCTGCGCCCGGGCTGGGCGGCACGGCCGCCAGCACGGACCGCGGGTTCTTGAGCCGCGCCAGCGTGTGCCGCGCAATCACCGGCTCGAGCTTGGCGGCGCTGCCGCCGTCCAGCAGCGTCAGAAACGACATGCAGAAGCCCTCGTACAGCGCGCGGCGCAGCCCAAACACGCCCACGAGGTCGCGCACGTACAGCAGCGTGCGTGTCAGCGTCCGGATGCTGAAGTGCGGCGCGGCGTTGGCGCCGTCCACGAGCTCGTTCGCGCGGGCCATCCGCTTGGCCTCCAAGAACAGCTCCGCCACGTCGTTGCCGACCCACTCGTCCGCCACCGCGTGGCGGCCGATGTACGAGTCGATGATCATCAGCAGGTCCGCCACGTCCTGGTCCGGCGAGTGCACGTACACCTCGGTGAACCGCGACCGGATGCCCTCGGCCAGGTCGCGCTTGCCCACGTCCGTGGCCGGGTTCATGCACCCAAACAGCCGGAAGCCCGCGTGCGCCCGCACAGACTCCACGTCGCCTCGCTCGGACAGCAGGATGCTGCGGCTGGCCGCGTCCGACGACAGCAGGTCCGAGATGCTGTCGAGCGTCTCGGAGGACGCCAGGTTGATCTCGTCCAGCAGCAGCCAGTCGCCGTTGCGCACCGCCGACACCAGCGCGCCTTCCACGAACCGGAACACCAGCGAGTCGCTGGCCGCGTGCTTCTCAAAGTCGAGCACGAGCGAGTGCAGGTGTCTCCATTCGGAGAGGAGCGAGGGGGGGTTGTTGAGCCGGCGTTTCTTAGAGGCGGAACTTCCGCCAGGAAGTTCCGCGTCTCCAGTCCTTTTGCCGTCGGCGGAACTTCCGCCAAAGGCGGATGTTCCGCCGGTTCCACCGGTGCCTTCTGCGGAACTCCCGCCTTCGGCGGAAGTTCCGAACGTTTTTTCGGCCATCTTCACCCCCTCCTTCCAGCACCGAGCCACGCTCTTCCACTGCCCCTTATTGAACACCTTGCCTAACAAACTCAGAAACTTCTCGTTCTTCCTCACCGAGAAACTCCGGGCAAAAAGCTCCTCGAACTGCTCCTGCAGCGGCACGGCCAGCGACTTGGCGCTCAGCGGCTTGAAGCCGCCCACCAGGTCGCTCACCTCCGTCTGCTGCGACACGTTGATCACCGTCAGCTTCTTGTTGAGCAGCTTCGCCATCTCCTGCACCACCGTCGTCTTACCGGTACCGGTTTCTCCCACCAGTAAGAGAGGCTCGCACATCGAAGTGGCCACCGCGGCTTTCTCCATCAGCCGCAGCGTGTGGTTGGTGCGCGCAAAGTTCGACCCCACGGCTCCCTTGGTCTTTCTGCGCGTCTCGCGGTCCAAATGGGCCCTTCCGATGCTCACGCTCTCCTCGTAAACCTGCAACTGCGGAACGTGCCGCTGCAGATGCACCTTCATTCTCGACGTGGGCACCTCCAGCGCCGTTCCGATCTGCTCCACAAGCGCCTCGATCGGCTCCCGCTCCACCACAGAGCTCGTGAAGCAGTCCACCGCCTCCTGGAAGATGGTGTCGTAGACGCTTTCGGGCACCAGGTCGTCGCCGCTCGTCACGCCGGCGTCAGCGAGAAGTCTCGTGCATCTCTGGCAGAACTTCACCAGGTCCCGCAGCGACACCGTCCGGGGCTGCGACCCACGGTTCATGGCCACAAAACGACGCGAGCTGTAAACCTGTCTGACAGCCTCGAAACAGCGCACAAAGTCTTTGCTCAGCCCACTCAGCAAGGGGAACTTGCTGTCCAGAACCGTCTTGAGCTCGTTCGAGTCCAGTTCCTGCGTCTCAATGCACTTCCAGCGCTGTAGACCAATCATGTCTGGCAGAGAGTAGCCTCCGGCAGAGCTGGCAGAGCCAGCAGAGCTGGCAGAACTTCCGCGCACTTCGTCAGGGATTCTCACCGTGGCTAGCAGCTGGAACCCGTTCGCAGCCTTGATGACTTCGCCCCGGGATGGGATCGTCAGCTCGCGTTTCTCCAACAGACTCAACAAGATCGAAAGAACCTCGTTCGGAGCCTTGTCGATGTCCTCAACAAGCACCCAACGTCCTTCTCTCACGGCAGTGGCCAGAACTCCGCTCTTCCACTCAAAAGTCCCCGGCGTTGTTCCCGAAGAGTACGTTCCAAGCAGCAGTTTCGAGTCTGTCTGCTGGTTCAAGTGGATCTTGACGATCCGGGTCGGGCTCAGGCGCAGCAGCCGCGCCATTTCGTTGATGAGAAACGTTTTGCCCGTACCGGATTTCCCGTACAAGAGAGCAGGGTGTGACGATTGCACGGCAAGTGCAAGAGAGCGGAGCGACAAAAGACTCTTTTCGATGGGCACAAAAGCAGCGCCGGCGGCGTGCTGCTTCTGGGCTGTCTGCGGATATTCCGCATTTGCAGATGCGGATGATCCGCCTCCAACAACATTACCAATCAACACTCCTCCAACCAGAGCGGTGCCTCCAGCAAGATCCTCTTGTCCAAAAACAACACAATACTTGCCCAGCTTCCCCTCACTCCTTTCTAACGGCGTGAAACCTGCCAAATTGGCCAGTCTCTGTGCCTCCAAGACAGGCAACAGTCGCATATCCACGTCCCGTTCGCCCTCGTAATCCCCCAAAAGAGGCTCCTTGGCGTCCTCGCCTCCTAAAAGCTGCACACGAGCCTCCTCAGACAGGTTCAGATACTGTGAAAGCAACAATGCTGCTAGGTACCGATTCACGGCTGTGCTGGCCTCGCTCGAAAGTACTCCATACAGCACCTCCGGGTCCACAAACCGTGAGAACCTGGGCTTGTCAACTCGAAGCAGTCTGTAAAAAGCCAAGAGGATTATTTGCCACTCTTTTTGCTCGATATCTTGTCCGTTTCTCTTGATCGTTTCAAAAAATTGTCTCTGTTGCAGGTAATACTCTGCCAAAATGACACTCTCTGGGGCACTGGAGGCCACTTTGGCCACACAGCCCAACGCAATGGTGCCTCTCAAAGTCAAACTAAGTGCTTTCTGCTCGCAAAACCGCGTCTCAATGCCCGGATCGGTCACTATCCGGGAAACAAGGTCCACAATGAGTGGTCTCAAAGCCACCAAATAGCAACAAACACTCGCATCTTCCAACAGTGCCACGGCCAGGCGGCCCAGATTCTCACTTTTCGAAACGCCTGTGTCGTACTGGAATGGCTCGCCAATCTCTTTGGCGCCATACCTCGCCTGAACTAGCTTGTAAAGGTCATAGGACTCTTTGAAATCCACGGCAACGCTGTGGTGGTCCAAACGACTCATTTGTCCTGATTCAAAGGGTATTTTTTTCTCTCAGACAAAGTTCCCGGACAAAACAGGTGCTTGTCTTGACGAATAATGCTATTTTTTTAACCCTTACCAGGAATCGTAAGTGATAATAGTCGTTGAAATGGAGAACAAAGTGATTGTGGGAATCGATTTAGATATGCTTAAAATTTTTAGGGTGAAAAAAAAAAATATAAAAAAAAAAAAAAAAAAAAAAAAAAAAAAA